>JADRCD010207078.1:43487-53499 GCA_019843815.1 Montemys delectorum
ACACACACACACACACACACACACACACACACACACACACACACACACACGGCGGGGGATAATAAATACAAACACACCAACAATACAAACCCTTATGTGTACAATTTTACCATTACTTATCATTCAGTTGGGTGCCAACAATAAGCAAACTATACAAATGTTTAGATGCTATGTCTGTCTGTAGGGATATACAGTGAAATGAAATGGTTCCTACAGGACTGGCATGCTCTGAAGCTGAGAAAGACTTCATTCTTCCTCCTTTATCTGAGAGTGAGGGCAGTGGCCTACTTTTTCTTTTGGGTCTTTCATCCCTCAGCCCACCAGCCCAGCCTTCCATTCCTCCCTTATTTGTGCTCTCCAACTTGAGCAATTGCTCCCCGTCCTGAGTTCCTGAACTATCAGCTTGAATCCTGCTTTGAATAGTGCTGAGCTTGCCTCCTGGGTTTCATAGCTAAACCCTAGTGCTCCCTACTGATACTCATTTGTATCCAGCACTTTGTGTATATAAAGGTCTGTATTACGGCTGAGCGTGGGTGCTTGCGGGTAGGCACATAGCTTCTTTTACCCTAATTAGTAAAAGTAAGATGGTAACATGAGTGCTCTGATCTTGTATCAATGTGTGTTTGCTGGAGTATCTACTTGTATCATTATGTCTCCTGGAGTAGTTTCCTTGTAGTTATAGGTCTCTGTGCTGGACACAAGCAAGCGGCAGCTGGGCCTGTTAGTGTTTGAAACAGAAAGTCTTTGATTTCTTTCCAGAGTGTACCTTGACTCTCAGCCCTTATTTTTCCCTCCCCTCACACTAGTCAGAAAGGCCAGGTTGGAAGGTCAGGAAAGCCCTTCCCCTCCCAGACCCAAGGAGAGGAGCTTGTTTCTTTGGACTAGAACCTCTTCCCCACAAAGGGAAGTATCTGCAAAAGCATTGCTTCACAAACTCAAAAGCTCCCTGAGATTATGCCTCACCCTAAAGCCATAAACCCTTCGAAGGCAGAAAGCACCTCTTTAAAAAAGAAAGAAATGAAAAACTTTTCTATCTACATTCTTTCCCAATCGTTTGATAACGTATATTTTAAGACTTGAAACAAATTGTTGACTATGGAAGACAATTTCTACCTTAAGAGGCACAGGCCTCACTCTGTACTAGGCCCGGGCCACACTCTGTACCAGGCGCGGGCCCACATCATCACTTCCCGTGCTCTAGAGGAGGAAACTGAGATCGAGGGGACTGGGTTTCAGTTCCTGGTACTACTTACTATTTTCCATTGAGAACTTTGAAGAAAGACAAGCCAATTTCATTTTGTTTCCTTTAAAAATATATTTTATTTTATGTGTATGAGTGTCTTGCCTGCATATATATCTAGGTACCAGGCAGATGGCAGATGTTCATGGAACCCATAAGAGAGCATTGGATCTCCTGGGACTGAAGGTACAGACGATTCTGAGCTGCCACGTTTGTGCTGGGAACTGAACCTAGATCCTCTGAAAGGGCACCCAGTGCTCTAACCATTGTGCTACCTTCAGCCTCATGTTTCCTTTTTACTGACCATCTGTTGGTTGCAGGTCTTTGTGAAGAACAGTGTAACATTTTTGATTTTTGCACAAAGTATGTGATAAAGAATTTGGGGTCATTAGCTTTTCCATCTCCTTTATTTTTCATATGTGGACATTTTGAGTTTTCTTTTCCAGTCCTTTCCAAGTATAAAATGCATCTTTGTAAATGTTAGCTCATCCTCCAAGTGTGAAGCTCTAGAGCCTGTGGCTCTAGCTCTTTGCTTTACATTTCTTGCCTACCCTCTCTTTCCCCAGTCCTTCCTAGAGTCTACCAATTGCTATTCAATACTTTTGTGCTATAAGATCAGCCTGTTCATTTTTCATCTCTCTCAGAGATCTCAGGTCTTTGTCTCTCCGTGCATGTCTTGATTTAGTTAACACATGCCCTCCAGTTCCAACCACACTACCTTTTTATGACTTAACAGTACTCTAGTAGGTATACATACTATATTGAAGAATCCATTCATCAACTGACACCAATGCTAGTCCCATATTTTGGCTATCATGAACTGTTTTATAATGAATGTGGGAATGCAGGTGTCTCTTGGAACAGTCCTTTGGATCTGTACCTAGGTGGTCCCACGGTACATCACCAGGCTTGTCTCCTGCAAGCAGAGCTGACCCAGGCCCATGAACCCACTATGTGGGGTATTTTATCTTTGGGCATAAGAAGCATGACAGCTCCAGTGTACTTGTGTGAACATTTTGCCCATCACTGTAAAGTCTGACCTGTCACCTCCCACAGTGGCTGCAAGAGGAAACAATCCTTGTGTTGAATGGGCATGGAGCAGGCAATGGCTTTCCCTCAGAGCTTAGGTCACTACATAATGCACAGAGTTTAATTGATGCCTGATCAAACTCACATCTCATTGGAATGTGGAAATTAAAGTTCTCTGCAGTGAACTTGGAGGGATTTTGTCAACATCAGATAATACTCCTCTGCAATAATTACTGAGTTTAATCTCATATAAGCCTGATAACAGGCATTTCTCCTACCATTTGGGGGGATGGGCTTGTGTCTGATCAGTGAGGGACAGTGTCTATTTTGGAATGAAGAAGAAATTGGGAGTGGTGAACTCAGGATAGGAAGGGCTGAGTTAGGCACTGCTGCTGCTGGGTAAAGCCTATAGGACTGGCACAACTGTGGTCCTGTGCTATTCAAAATCTGAGAGCCATTTCTGGATACCTACACAAATCATACATATATACATATACATACACATACATACATATACTATACATACATATATATGTATATATATGGGATATATATATATGTGTGTCTATATACACCAGAACATATCTCCTACACTACAACATACACATGCCACACACACACAAAGACACACACACAAACCACAGTCTCTCTTTCATACATACACACTTACTTTTTTAAAAAAAGATTTATTATTATATGTAAGTACACTGTAGCTGTCTTCAGATGTACCAGAAGAGGGCGTCAGATCTCATCACAGATGTTTGTGAGCCACCATGTGGTTGGTGGGATTTGAACTCAAGATCTCTGGAAGTGCAGTCAGTGCTCTTAACAGCTGAGCCATCTCTCTAGCCCCCACACCTACTTTTTAATGAAGGCTTTTAGGAGGGTAGTTTAATAACATTTGCCTTGCAAGAGTGAAGATATGATTTTGGTCCTCAGAACCCACATGAAATACTGAGTGTGGAGGCATGCATTTGTGACCTTGTTGCGGGGATGGGGAGATGGGTGCATTCCCAGGATTCATTGGTCAGATAGCACAGCAGAATAACTGAGGTCAAGGCCGATGAGAGGCCCTGACACTAAGAAAGTGGATGGCCTTCCGAAGGAGACACACTGTCTCGAGCACTTGCAGACAGGTTGGTGCCGTCTGGGGAGCCAATTAATAAAGACAGAAGCAAGACACTGGGTTGGTATTTAGGTTCGAGTTTATCGGTATCAATGTAACACACACAACACCACAAGAAACAAGCTAATCCAAAGACTGCTGCTATGATTGCAAATATCATAGGGTCAAACACTATCACTACGGCTTGAACCTGGCAAGACGCTAGGTTCATGCCTTAAAGTCCTTGCTAAGGGTCATCATGGGTATACGACCTGACAGCGCGCTCGGAGGGGGTCTTCCTCCTTGGCTCGGGCTCGGACGTGTCTCAGCTCCTTGATTGGTTTCACTTTCTTGATCCACCGGCGTATGCCGATTCTCTGGGCATACGGATGCTCAATCAGCCATAGGCGGTGATGGATGCTTAGTCTGGTGCAGAAGATGCTGAGTACGAATGTACTGGTTCGGGTCAGTCTCATTTGAGTGATCAGGCACCCGACGTGGACTCTAGAGGCGAGTCATGTTGAATGCCCTGGAGTCTTGGAGCTTTGGGTTTTTATACCCTGTCTAAGCCTTGTCAGTGTCATTCAGTCGCGTCTGCTTATCTCTTGGTTACATCATGGGGGATTCCAGGGGAGCTTCACTCTTATCTATTCACTGCACACATCTTACTTCTACTCTGAGTATGCTTCTAATGTCTACCTGGCCTTCTGGCCTTACACGTTCCTTACACACACGGAAGGCTCTCCTCTGGACTTCTCACATGTGTGCACATATCCACACACTGGCACACATACATGCACGCTGCATACATATACCCACTTACAAACACATAGACACGTGTTGTTCCCACTTTCAACAATGTTTCTCTTCTTAAAAACAAAATCTTTTTGTCCTTCAGATACCAATCTAGAAATGTTTCAGCCAAATCTCCATTGGCCGTAGTGGACAGGGTGAAGCAGTCAGTGACCGAGCCTGCAAGTCATTTCAGACTGATGGGGCGGAAGAAGTCCTTGTCCTCAGTGGTGCAGCGCTAGGAAGGCACCTACCCCATGGCTGACAGCTCACAGTGATGCCCACATGGGTCACTGCTCCAGGTGGCTTCTTTGTTGCTGCCATGCCAGCAACATGGGGAGGGAAGGGTTAATTTCATCTTCCAGTTTCAGGTCACAGTTCATCACAGAAAAAAAGTCAGGGCAGGAACTCAAGGCAGGAACCTGGATGCAGAAACTGAAGCAAAGACCATGGAGTAAAAGCACTTTCTGGCTTGCTTAGCACAGCTCACTCAGCCTGCTATTTTACAGAGCACAGGACCATCTGCTCGGGGTTGGCACCACCCACAGTTGGCTGGGCCCTTGCACATAAGTCATTAATCAAGAAAATGCCCCCACATCCCATAGCTTGTCTATGGGCTAATCAGATGGAGGCATTTTTCTCAGTTGAGGGTTTTGTCTTTATAGTTTTTGTTAAGTTGAAAAAAAAAATTAAACCAAAACCAAAACAAACAAAAAACCCAAAAGAACAAACAAAAACTCCCCCAAACAAACAAACAAACAAAACCCCAATCAGCATAATCACAAAACCAAACCAAAACTGAACTAGAACAGAAGACCTAAGAGTGGGAGGGGGTGGAGGAGTGGGAACTGTTAGTGCAGGAGGCAAGGAGAGGGTGGGATGCTGATGCAGAGCATGACTATAATGTATACAATGTATAAAACTGTCAAATAACAAACTGATTAAAACAAACAAAACCCAACAACAAACCCATCTTAGGAGTTAGAGATGCTGAGTACCAGTGTGGGGCTTGCTTCATCTCTCCTCTCACGGCTGCCCCCCACCCCCACTCCTGCTATTTGAATTCTGTTAGGACCTGGATTTCAGGAGATGTTCTCTTGTTCTCTTCCGCTTCCACCACTGAGAGCATGAAAGGAGCCTGCTACTCTAACAAAGTATCAGAGGCCGAGTTAGGAACTTAGGAAGCAAAGAGGTTAATTTAACCCCTAATTTTGATGGCCAGCCAGTCTCAAAACCCTGGCACCGGTGTCATCCTGTGGGATCACTGTCTGAATGCTAACATGGTAAAGAAACCTAGAGGGTTCGCACATGGTAGTCTTCCTTTTAACCATCTGCCTTTGTGAAAGCTAACCCTGTCCTGGGCCAAGTGCATCAGGCCCTTCTGAGAATGGTGGTATCCTGTTGTAAGATCCTTGTAGTAAACCCCCACCTCTGTTTAGGGACTAATTTCCAGCACTTAAATTTTTGGAAGATAAGCTATCTCCAAACCATAGCACTCATGTCAGTGAACTCAGAAGTGTCAACAGTGGTGGCTTCCAGTGCTTAAGCGCAGTTTCTTTTATTAAGACACAGATTAAGAAATTAGTACATGATTAGAGCTGAAAAGAGTCACAAGTCCAAACTCATATAGAACTTCCCAGCCCTTTTCCTTAGCAGGAAAACCTGGACCCAGTGTCCATCACCCTCAGGATGCAATGGCACAGATCTACAGCTACAGAGAGGGACCGTGAGTGATCAGTATCTGTAGGGACATCCAGGTAGCCACGATTTTCTCGCCTATCACTGGACAGCTCTGGATGCCTTTCTCTGGCCTTTAGAACTGATACGGCACTGTAAGCTTGCAACTTAGAGTGTGCACGCTCAGCGTTGTAAGGAACCCAAGGCCTGGGATGTGCCTTCCACAGCTTCGTTATTACTTTTCTTCAAAGGTTAGCATAGACTCTGAGAGAGCAGGAAAAGACTGTGATAGTGAAGAACACAGAGAACAATGTGACGCATACAGAGAGAGAGAGAGATAACTGCACAGTGCAGGCAGTCATAGGAGGAGCACCCACGGCTGGGAGAGCCTGAAGACCTCAAAGACCATCCTGGCTAGCTTAATGTCAACTTGACACAAGCTAGCATCACTTCTGAAGAGGAACCTCAGCTGAGAAAACGCCTCCATAAGATCCCACGGTAAGGCGTGTTCTTTAATCAGACACTGATGGGAGGGCCCAGCCCGTTATGAGTGGTGCCATTCCTGGACTGGCGGCACTGAGTTTTATGAGAAAGCAGGCTGAGCAAGCCATGATGAGCAAACCAGTTAAGCAGCACCCTCGATGGCCTCTGCATCTGCTCCTGCCTCCAGGTTCCTGCCCTGCTTGAGTTCCTGCCCTGACTTCCTTTAATGATGAACAGTATCTTACTTAGGGTTTCTACTGCTACAGTGAAACACCATAACCAAAAGCAAGTTGGGGAGGTTTATTTCACTCACACTTTCATATTGCTGTCTGAGACTGCTGGAAGTCAGGTCGAGAACTCAAACTGGGCAGGAACTGAAGCAAAGCCATGGAGGGGTGCTGCTCACTGGCTTGCTCTACCTGCTCCTTTCTAATAGAACCCAGGACCACCAGCCCAGGAATGGCACCACCCACAATGGGATGGGCCATCCCCACTATAAATTACTAATTAAGAAAATGCTCTACATGCTTGCTCACAGCCTGATCTTGTGGACACATTTTCTCAATTGAGGTTCCCTCCTCTCAGAAGACTTTAGCTTGTGTCAAGTTGACATAAAACTATATGGAATAAACCGTGATGTGGAAGTGTGAGTTAAATAAGCCCTTTCCTCCCCAGATTGCATTTGGTCATGCTATTCATCACAGCAATAGCTACCATAACTAGGACAGAGACAAAGTGACTTAACCTAGTCTCAGAGAATATTCCAGACCTGAGCAGAGGTAAGAACGAAGGACGGACCTTTCATTCTCCAACAAAGGTGTCAGTCCGGAACCGAGACCGGAAGTTCAGGCTGCAGGGGGTTCTTTAATTGCGGACTGCATTCCTGAGACAGAGGGAGGACCTTCTTCACTAATGCACCTGATCTTCTGTGACCTTTTCGGAAGACTGGTGTCCAGTCTTCAGGGTCACAGAGCAGCTGAGGTGGCAGAACGCTAGGGCGTAATCTGTGTAGCTATGAGCTTCGAGCACTTCTCCTTTGTCCTGTAGCGCTAGCTCACAGCTCCTAACCCCTTTGAAGTTCGCCCAAGCACAGGTGTGCTGTGTTCTGATGACAAACACAGAGAGCTGCTGGTGAGACTTTTTCAATCCTGGAGCTTGTGCAGCTGCGCGCAGCCTTCAAAGAGCTGAAGAGAGCGGCAGGGGCGGGCGGGCCTCTGACTTCAGAGGTCTGGGGGGAGGTGTACTTTCCAATCCCTCTCGCTCTCACCCCCTTTCAGAACCAGGGTGTTCTGGCCCCTTTCAGAGGAGACCTGGGCTCCCTCCTGTTCCCATTGCCCTGGCAGTGCTAAATGCCGACAAGAGGTCCTGGCTGCTTTCAGCTAAGCATTAGTCTTAATGGGTTTGGCAGGATTTTAAAATAATCAAAACAAAGCAGGTTAAAAGGTTCCAGGAGGGAGGGATGTGGTGACTGCCTGAACTTAGACTACAGGGTGTGCTCAGCCTAGACCGAGAACAGCTCCAAGGCCTGATGCCAAGGGTCTGGGCTGAATGGAAACTGCGGTGACTTTATCAGAGAAATTAGTACATGATTAGAGCTGAAAAGAGTCACAACTCCTAACTCATATTTAGCCTTCCCAGGATCAGGTGTCCCACGTGGCGCTCAATTGCTCCTTTTCACTCAGGCAGCCCAAAGACTGAAAGGGATGCTGGTCGAGGTATAGCGGGCAGGCGCGGGCAGGCGGGGAGGAAGGAATATGGGGAAGGCACGCCCCCCATCAAGTGAGCTGGGGCTGATCCTTCTGTTTGACTTGGTGGAGGGTGAACTCTCCCTCCTGATTTCAGTACCTAAGACAAACGCTGCAACCAAGAACCCATCTTGGATCAGGTTGGGTGCCGCATTTTTGGTGTAGCTGTACTATGGGCAAAAGAGCTCTGCAGGTAAAAGCTGGGGATGCAGGGCATTCATTGTTGTGATCATAAAAACAGAAAGAGCTATAAGAATATGTCCTGGCGGGGTGTGGGCGGAGGGAGGGCCTTTGTGGGCCCACGCGGAGGCATCCCTTCCCCCTGAGGGACCAGACACACATCGGTATAGTATAGAATAGAGTTTATTTAGGGCATGGAGAGGGGAGTTAAGAGGGTAGCAGAGGCAGAGAAAGGCAGAAAGAGAGAGAGAGAGAGACAGAGAGAGAGAGAGAGAGAGAGAGAGAGAGAGAGAGAGAGAGAGAGAGGAGAAGTAGGAGCAGGCCATGACCACGTGAAGAGATGGGGGAAGGGAATGGGGATAGAGGGGGAACAAAGGGGCAAGAAGCAAGATAGAGAAGCAGGAGTAAGAGAGAGAGGAGGGGGCAAGCAGTCCCTTTTATAGAGCCAGGCCTACCTGGCCGTTGCCAGGGAACCATGGGGAGGAGCATACCTCGTTGCTGCCAGGTGTCTGTGAGGGTGGAGTTTATACAGAATGCTAACATTCCTTGTCTCTGTAACTGCCCTCCTCCATCCCCCTTATGGTCCATCGTTATATTTCAGGCACAGGAACCCAAGGCTATAGCTTTCATGGCGAATGACGGGTAACGGAAGGAAGTGCCGTGGGGAAGCATCTGGCAATAGACTGGAGTGGCGGTCACCACAGCTCACTGGATTCGTTCTCACCTGTGACCAAGTCTGCCCTGTGTCCAGGTGTGTGTATCTCCCAACCCAGTTCTCTGTCAGGCGAGGGCCGGCAGAAGGGCCTTCTGAGACAGGTAATGAGTGGGTACAGAGATGGTAGAGAGACGGTACGCCAGACATCAATCTCCCAGCTGTCGGCAGGATTAGGACCTGGCCAGAGCCAGCCCTGTGCCCTATGCCCTGTGCCCTGTGCCCTGCTCTCTCTTGGAAGTGAGACTGCCTCAGTTTTCTTTACACACGAACTCAAGTGAAGCATAAGATGGATGCTTGAGAGATGGCTAACTCCAGAAGCCTGGGAAACATTGCAGCTAGGCGTGGACCTAGAACATGAAAATCTTTGGGCAGCAATATAATTTCTGTCTCACATTCTTAGTATATCTGTTTCTCTCTGGCTTACAAAACTCTGGATCTCCTCTTGTCACTATATGTCTGTTTTGTTTGTTTGGGTTTTTGTTTTGTGTTTTTAATCTCACCAGACTTGGCTCTTTCTTCACTCTCAGGTCAGAAGATGGCCGCCACTCAACCTTCCAACTTTGTAAAGCCAGAAGTTCAGGCTCCCAGGGGAGCTTATGCTAACAGCAGCTTCAAATTCACAGAAAGGAATCTGATGGATTTGGATTAGGTCAGAGGAGGTTAAAAGGTTTCAAAGGGAAGGCTATGGTGAGTGTCTTGAGTTCTAATCTCGGCACAGGACTAGCAGCCAGTACTCAGAACAGATCCAAGGCTATGGTCATGGGTGGGGAGGGGCACGTCCGTGTACAAAGAAGGCCAAAGAACATTAGTATGGCTACCAGGGCCTATATTTCCCAAAGATTAGAGTTTAAAGGTTCCTGTGTGTATGCACGTGAGCAGCAGAATCTTAGAGTTAAACAGAGAACCCTCCAAATAGTTATCCTATCATATACAGAAAAGAAATTTAGATCTACCGTTTATCAAGACATTTCTTCTCTTAAAGGAACCTTCCCCCTGTGCACTTCAGCTGAGCTCCTCATTAGCATGGCCCTCCTGAATTGGGGGGG
>JADRCD010207079.1:377-21204 GCA_019843815.1 Montemys delectorum
AGAGAGAGAGAGAGAGAGAGAGAGAGAGAGAGAGAGAGAGAGAAGGATATTCTAAGATGATTGATCTTTGTCCTTTCTGAGTTCTTAGAACCTCCTTATTTCCTAGACCTGTCCAATTCCCATTCTATTACATTGTAATTTTTTTCCTTAGTGCCAGGCCCAAATGCCAAAGTTTTGTCCTGGACATTTTGATAGTTTTGTGTGTGTGTGTGTGTGTGTGTGTGTGTGTGTGTGTGGCTGACACTTCCCTAGGAGCTATCAAAAACATTTCCAGAATCCCTGATATTCTCAATGCTGGATGTAACAAAGCCTAGTCACTTCAGGTGTTGTCATCACAGAGGCCTAGAGGGTTTATAGTGACAGCATGGTTGCACACCTCAGGTTTTTTTCGTTTTCTCAGTTAGATGTGACACTGTTTCATTTATTTTTCTTGTATAAACTCAGATGTCATGGATTTTAATGTGGCAAATTATGAAATGCAGCTACTGTGATTGTTAGTTTGAGTATGCATGTAGAGCCCTACGTCTATCTGTTCTTATGAATGGATCCATTGTCTATCATCATAGTCATTCTTTCCCTAGAATGCTCAGGAGTTGCATCTATATTCTGTGACCATACTCTTATCTGAGTTTGAGAAATGTGAGTACTGTAATTTTGGTCTTCATTCCTGAGCAATTCAGAACACATTAAAAGGAGAAAATTAAATCTGGTAAATTACAGTACTTTAAACATGACCATTAAAAACTGCCATGGTAAAAGCAATCTTCATATTCACAGTAATGATGTTTACTGGTAAGACATCTAAATGGTAAATAGAATTAGATGTGGTCATTACAAAGCTGTTCTTCATAGTGGTATTAGTGGCTTAACCAGAAGTAGACGAGAGATGTGAGTTAATAATCTTGCTTTCTGTCTCCGCATCATGCCCTCCTCTGTATATGAAGCAGCAAGGTAACCCTGACTATACTCTAAGCACATGCTGGGACCCTTCTTTGGATACCCTGCCAGCTTTAATAACAGTTACTCACATAAAACCTTATGTGATTATAAACTTTTCTATCCTGTATCTAGTCAGGAGGAGACGGAAGGTTCTATGACTCAAACCAATGGAGGAAAGTAGTCAATTGGTACTGTAAGATAAAGTCATATACATAGATAAGGATCATAACAGTGCACACAGCTGTGTTGAACACCATACTAGCCTCTGTGAAAGACCTCTGCATTATTATAGTCAAATGACTGGGATGACAAATTATTTCTGAATTTCCTTTAGACAATGCATTAAATAACTAAAAACCGGATCTGGGAAATCTATAATACATTTGTCAAAAGTGTAGACACACAAGACATATAGAGAGTCATCAATGAAAACTGAAAACAGAAAGGGGCAGCTTTGGATATATTTTAAGAGGCTGATCCCAATGTATTTTCTCCTATTACAGAAAATTCACATCTCCCAGGATGAGCTCTAAGATGAGAGATTTGAATTAAGAGAGTTTATTTTTGAGGCCCACTAAGGAAATTAAAGTCTTCTGTGTACTTGTAAAGGTTGACAAATGAGCATTACAAACTAAGTATTTAAGCCTTCAAAGAAAGTTCAAGTTAGCAAATATAGAGTTATGAGTTGTATACTTACAGAAAAAAAATATATAATACAAATGAAACCAGATTAGAAAAGATAATGGAATACCAATTTTAAAAGTAATGTCTAGATCAAATTTGATGATAATTACAGGTCTGCAAAAGACAAAAGAGCCAAAACAGACAATAAGAATCAGCTCTGGACACCAAACTATGACCTGAATGGTTTTGCATTAAGGGTGTGCTTTAACGAATGCAGGCTCTATACACAGTGTCCAGGGAGCTAGCAAGTCCTTACTGGGTTGATATGTAACAGAGAGGAGATACTTAGTCTCTGAAGAAAATGGTAATCATCAGACACCAAATGTGCCAGTGTCCTGATATTGGACTTCCCAGTTTCCAGAGCTGTGGAGAGTAAACTCCTTTTGTTTTTGTTAATCTTAGTTTAAGACACTTGGTGGAGAAATCTGAAAGTGTCACAAAAGAGAGGTACAAACAAGGAGTGTGAGGACCAGAGGAGAAATAGGAAACACAGATGATTATTTTTCAAGTTTGTAATTACACTAATAATGCAGAGTACATAATAGTTCAATAGAAACAGAAAGTTTATATTTGTCAAATTGAATTCTCCGATAAACTGGAATAAATTTACATCAGATAATTATTTTTTACAAAAAAATATATCCTGCAACATAGAAGCCTAGCTGGACTGAGAAGTAGAGATGAGGATTTATGTGTGTGTGTGTACAACAATAAAATATTATGTGGAATATAATATACCATGAGATTATTATTCTCATTCTTGTGGAGCATTAATCAAACTGGTGATCAAACTCAGAGTTTTACATGTGTTAGGCAAATATCTACCACTGGTATACCCTCAGATAATTTGGAAGTTTAGATAGATGGTTCTCAGTTTAAAAGATTGGAGAAATGAAGAAGAAATAGAGTCTAGTATAGTGTTCTTTATGGTAAGAAAGAAGGCAGAGAGGTGGATTCAGATTTAGAAGACATGCAGATTAGGGAAAGGAGATAATAATTTCTTGCCAGACAACATTTACTTTTTACGTAAAATATGAATAAATGACATGAGCTGTCAAGAAGCATTTGTGAATATCATAAAACTGTTTTCCACTCTGAAGAAAGAAATTTGAAAGAAAAACAGAAAGATATGGACAAATGAAGGTAAGTAAGACATGAAGATGCTAGAATCGTGATGTGAAATGGTACATGGTATAATCCTCACATGAGGTGTGTGGTGAGGACTTTACATTACAGTCAGTCATTAGTGCGGTAGGGATTTCGGTAATATTCAATTTCTCTTAGAAATGGAAAGACAAAAATTAGAAATAGGTTGCTAAAATCATATAATTGTCTCACAGAGAAGATAACCCTAAAAAAAATCATCAAAAAGTTTTTAGAAAGAAAAGCAGAAAAGAACTTATTTGCAAGGGATAAGATTGGATAGGACAGGGCAAGACATTTTACTTGGGTATAAGATTTGTGAGGACAAAGAACAGAAGTTGAAATCTGGGATAAATGGAAGCAATTGAAACAATAAGGCAATTAAACCTTATTTTATACTATCTTTAGTGTTCTGAGTTTATATTTTCAGATATACTGAATCAAAACAAATAAACAAAAACCTCCAACTAGTTAATCACTGTGACCACTTAAAATCCTATATCAAATAATGTCCAATAGATAGAAGGGACTCAAGAAGTTAGACTCCAGGCCAGGCAGTGGTGGTACATGCTTTTAATTGCAGCACTTGGGAGGCAGAGGCAGGCAGATCTCTGAGTTCGAGGCCAGCCTGGTCTACAGAGTGAGTTCTAGGACAGCCGGGGCTACACAGAGAAATCCAAAGTTAGACTCCAGAGAACAAAATAACCCCATTACAGAGCTAAACAAAGAATTCTCTACTGAAGACTATTGAATGACTGAGAAGCACCTAAAGAAATGTTCCACATCCTTAGTCATTAAGGAAATGTAAATCAAAACAACCCTGAGATTCTACCTCACACCAGTCAGAATAGCTAAGTTCAAAAACTCAGGTGACATCAAGACTCTGGAAATCAGTCTGGCAGTTTCTCAGAAAATTGGACATTGTACTACCTGAGAGCCCAGCTATACCACTCCTGGGTATATACCCAAAAGATGCTCCAACATATAACAAGGACACATGCTCCACTATGTTCATAGAAGCCTTATTTAATAGCCAGTAGCTGGAAAGAACCCAGATGTCCTTCAACAGAGGAATGGATCCAGGAAATGTGGTGTATTTACACAATGGACTACTACTCAGTTATTAAAAACAATGAATTCATGAAATTCTTGGGCAAATGTATGAAACTAGAAAATATCATCCTGAGTGAGGTAACCCAGTCACAAAAGAACACAAGTGGTATGCACTCCCTGATAAGTGGATATTAACCCAAAAGCTTGGAACATCCAAGATTAAATTTACAGACCACATGAAACTCAATAAGGAAGAACTGAAACTGAAACATGGATGTTTCAATTTTCTTAGAAGTGGGAGCAAACTATTCGTGGGAAGTAGAGGGTAGGAGGGACTTGGGAGGAAGAAAGGAGGGTGAGAGAAAAAGAGGAGGTAGGATCAGCTATGGAAGGGAGATAGGGATGATATACAGAGAGTAAAGAATTTGAACAGAGGTGTATAGCAATGGGATATGGGAAACTGGGGTTAGCCCCTAGCAAGTCACAGATGCCAGGAAAACAAAAGACCCCCAGGAGTCAACAAGGATGAGATTAGCAGAAATGCCAACAAAAGAGAGGGAGAACCTGTAGAGACCATATCCAGAGGTGAGGCAAGGCATGTGATTGGGAGATGGGGCTGCCTACTCATGTCCAAATTTTTAACCCAAAATGACTTCTGTCTAAAGGAAATATGTGGACAAAGTGTGGAGCAGAGTCTGAAGGAAAGGTCATCCAAAGACTGCCCCACCTGGAGATCTATCCCATATACAAACACCAAACCAAGACACTATTGAGTATGCCAAAAAGTGCTTGCTGACAGGAGCCTGATATTGATATCTCCTAAGAGGCTCTTCCAGAGCCTGAAAAATACAGAGGTGCATGCTCACAGCCAACCATTGGACTGAGCACAAGGACTCTAATGGAGGAGTTAGAGAAAGGACTGAGGAGCTGAAGGGTTTGCAGCCCCATAGGAATAGCAATATCAACCAACCAGAACACCCCTCCCAAGGGCTCCCAGGGACTAAACCACCGACCAAAGAGTACATATAGATGGACCCATGGCTCCAGCCACATATGTAGCAGAGGATGGCATTGTTTGGCATCAATAGGGGGAGAGGCCCTCGGGCCTGTTAAGATTTATTTCCCAGTGTAGAGGAATGCCAGGGCAGTGAGGTGGGAGTGGGTGGGTGGGAAGGGAGCACCCTAATAGAAGCAGGGGGGGGGGGGATGGGATAGGGAGGTTCAAGAGGGTAAACTTGGAACAGGGATAACATTTGAAATGTAAATACATAAAATATACAATAAAAAAGAATATTACCTTTTATGATCAAAACTGAATAATGTATTGTTTACTTTTAGTAATTTCTCATTTGTTCTTCTAGTTTGCTTTTAATTGCTATGGTCAACATCACGACTTACGGCAATTGAATGCAATGTATTCCTTTGGCTTATGTAACCCTATCACAGCACATCATTAGAGGAAGTAGGCACGAAACTGAAAGCAACAACCTATAGGCAGGAACTAGAAGCAGAAGCCATGGAGAACCATCTCTTACTGACATCCTCACATGGCTTGTTCACATTTCTTTTTGTTATAACAGAGACTACCTCCCTGGAGTAACAGCACCCACACTGGGCTGAACTCTTCTACAACAGTCATTGATCATGAATGTACCCCTACAGAGTTGCTTACCTGCAATATGACAGAAGAATTTTCTCAATTGAAGCTCCCTATTCCCAGATAACCCTGTCTGTTACCAAGCACATTGCTTACTATTCATTCATTTTCCTGATGTTGCTCAGAATATCAGTATCAAGCACAGTGCTGATAAACCAGGAGAATCTCAGTATTTCTATAATATTTTCTAAAAATAGGCAATTTCTCTACAGAAGTGGAACTTAATACGTTTACTATTACCCACTGGAAAACTTGATAAAATAAAATTCTATTATATATATAAATTTTATATATCTGTAATCATTCAAATTATTTAAGAATCCTCAATTTTGTAATTATCTGCATATCATTCTATTATTATCATTTTCTTTCATTTAAATCAGCATCTATTCATTTTCAAGGAGTTATTTTGGTGTCATTCTAAGGAACTTTCAAATATAGATATTATTGGTCTTCTAATTATGCTGTCAATATTTTTCTCAAATATTACTGAGAATAGTTGTCTTTATTTTTTATTTTTTGCCACTTAAAGCATCCTCAGTATTATCTTTATTTTTAATGTTCAATTTCTATAATTTATTTTACTGATCAGTTTGTTCACTTTCTTTATTAAAATATATGGTTTGGTTCCTTAAAAATTTTACTACTAAGAATTGATTATCTGGATATATCTAAGCTTAATCAACTATTTTTCCTGCATGTACATTTATATATTTCAACCTGACTTAATATATTCAGTTTCTTAAAATCTTATTCTAATTTTACTTAAGATTCCAGAATTTGGGTCTATAATATTATACCCTTAGAAGTTAATATTTTTATATTAATACTGGTTTGTTTACACCAAACAGCTCTTCTTTCTTAAAAAGTGAATAATTTTATCTCATTGCTCTTGATTAAAGATGTAGTTAGTAGAATACCTGAAGAAGCAAATGTTACAGAGAAATCATAGCAGTCACCGGGCATGGCACACTACATGTGACCCATTTTGGTAATCTACCCTAGGCCTTCCTGTATCCTGTTATTTTTTGACTCTGACAAATTGTTTTTAGATGCTTCTCATGAATCTCACCCAGCAACAATTGTGAAACCTGGTATGAAGATGAAATCACAAGTACATATGAATAGCAGCACGAGGGTGAAACTTGTTTCATGCTTATAGTCTTTTTTTGTAATGATTGCCAGAAACCCCTGGAGTATCATGGCCTTTGTCCCAATGAAAGCTTCAAGTTATTGATTTTTCAACATATTGAGACATATTAAGTAAATATTTTTTTTTAATTTGCAGGATAACCATTGTGTCTATCATTACTGTTTGTTAAATGTCTTTAAATTGATATTCAAAAGTGGGATTTGTATTTGTCCTTATATTATTTTCAAGGAGAAAAAAGAGGAAGTAGGGAAGGAGAGATACAGAGAGAGAAGTAAAAGAGAGAGAGAGAGAGAGAGAGAGAGAGAGAGAGAGAGAGATTCCTAATCATATAATCATAGACCAAATCCCTGAACCCAGCTAGTGTTAAAGAGAGATAATATTGAATGCCTATGTCTACTACACCTTTCTAGTGAATGCCATTCTCTAGTCAGAGCTGTTTCTTTTTTTTTATTTGTCCCTTTTATTGAAAAATAATTTACTTTCTCATACAATACTCCTCCTAGTTCCTCCCCCTACCACCCGTATTCACTTCCTTTCTGTCTCTTATTAGAAAAGAACAAGCTTCGAATAGATAACAAGCAAACATGAGAAAATAATAAGATAAAAGCAAAATCCATCACCTTGAGGGTGGACAAGGCAAACCAACAGAAGGAAGTGAGTCCCAAGAGTAGGCACAAGGATCAAAGAACCACTTGTTCACACACTCAGGAATCTCATAAAACTACTAAACTGAAAACAATAATATATATATATGCAGAGGACCTATCACAGACCCAATTAGACCCTGTATTGGGTATTTCATTCTCTGTGAGTTCATATGTGCCTTGATTGGTCGGTTCAGAGGGTCTTGTCCTCCTGGTATCCTCTATCCCTTCTGGCATTTACATTCTTTCTGCCTCCTCTCTCATCGGGGGGATTTGATGGAGTCATTCCTTTTAGAGGTCTGCATTTCAAAGTCTCTCTCTCTCTCTCTCTCTCTCTCTCTCTCTCTCTCTCTCTGCCTGGCTGTGTGAGGAAACAGACCTTACTTTAGGAAAAGCTGTTGCAATATTTTTAGTCAATGTGTTGTGGGTGGTATCAAAGCGAAAACTTCAAATTTTCTTATGTTTTAACAGTAACTGCTTTTCTAACTTGAAACTAGGGGGTTGTATCTATGTACGATAGCCTCTTTTTTTATTAGATATTTTCTTTATTTACATGTCATGCAATTTCTCCTTTCCCAGTTTCCCCTCCAAAAAACAAACAAACAAACAAACAAAAGCCAATCATCAATGGGAGGAGGGGGCCTTGTCCTGGTGAAGGTTCTGTGCCCCAGTATAGGGGAATGCCAGGGCCAATAAGTGGGAGAGGGTGGGGTGGCAAGCATGGGGAGTGAGGAGGCAACAGGGGTTTGTTCAGAGCTGTTTCTTAAGTGCTGTCTAGACCCACATTTGAAGAACAGAAATCCTACTATCCTTGTAGGCATGAGTAGATATGGTGACTGTGAGAAGCAATGAGTTCTTGGAGATGGGACAGTGCCAGTTGCATGCTATTTCACTGGACACAATACACAAAGTAAGAACTAGACATTTGCATGTGTTGGAGTAGCCACAGCTGTCCTATAACCAGCTGCCTGTGACAAACAAGGATGTGAACAAAGTCAGGTGCAGGCCAAGAGATTACTGCATGGCCACTGGCCTGTTTCACCACAAAAGGGAAAAAACCAACTTTACTAATTTCTAGAACAGAACAGATAAGAATCACAGGAATGTTTTTTTTTTTTTTTTTTTTATATTCATAGACCTAAGTGTCATGTAGGATGAGAACACTGTAGAAAGACAACCTTGGGGTTGTTTTTATTTACTTTACTTCTATTATTCTCTATTCTAATATATTCTATATATTCTAATATATTTAAAATTCCTAGTACTGCTCAGTCTCCTCAACTTCATTAATGTCGTCTAGATATGGAAGAGGAGATATTTCTAGGTGTGTTACAGATACTGCTCCTGAGGAAAACCACCCTCCATTTGTGGATCTGTGAAATGTAGACAAAATTTTTACTCTCTAGACTCCCAAATTAAATGTGAGGTCAGACATTAAAAAACAATCTTGAACATTTTGGTTTAAAAAGAGGAATGGAGAGTAAGGAGATGTTACAGATTGAAACATTTCTGAAATGCAGTTGGGGAAAAACTTGACTTTAAAAATTCTATTTCAAATCCAAAAAGTAGTTGAATGATCATTTAAGCTCCTGTTTGTACCTTTATTTGCTCAGTAGCATCTGTCCCTTTACTCGAAATTTAGTAGCTGTTTTACCAAGTTAGTTTGCCAGTCTGTTTTCTGCCATCCTTTGTCCCTTTTAGTTAAACTGATAGAAATTCTGCTGAAACAAATATCTTAGGATCCTGTGATCTTTTATGAATTACACTGGATTTCACTCGTGAGCAAATAACTTCATCAGCAAATCATTCTGAGATGATTTGTCTGCTCTTTTTGGCTCTTGTTAATCTGAATGAGGGACCAAGATATTCAATTTCCTACTGGTCCTGTGATCATACTCTTAATCTGTAAAGAGAACCACTTGCAAAGTATAATTTTCTGACATTTGGATCATCTTAATTTTAACCTTAAGTTATAACACCAAGTTCTTAGCTTATTTTTTTATTAGATGTTTTCTTTATTTATAATATCTCCTTTCCAAGGTTCCCCTCCAAAAAATAAATGAGTAAATAAATAAATAAAATAAAGTAAAAAAAAAAAAAACTAAAACAAACATCTGTTTCGTCCCCCCTCCCCCTGCTCACCATCCCACCCCCTCCTGCTTACTGGCCCTGGAATTCCCCTACACTGGGGCATAGAATGTTGACAGATTGTTTCCAGTTTCTGGCTATTATAAATAAGGCTGATATGAACATAGTGGAGCAGTTGTGGAGAAAGAGGAACACTCCTTCATTGATGGTGGAACTGCAAGCTTGACAACCACTCTGGAAATAAGTTTGGCGGTTCCTCCAGAAATTGGACATAGTTCTACCAGAGGACCCAGCTATATCACTTCTGGGCATATACCCAGAATATGCTCCAACATGTAATAAGGACATATGCTCCACTATGTTCTTAACTTTATTTTTTTACCTTAGTTTTGTCATCTATTGCCATATAATTAGTTTAAGAATTTCCAGATAACCAAGCATAGGGGAATGCTAGGGCACTGAGGCAGGAGTGGATGGGCAGCTTAGAAAGCATCCTTATTGAGAGGATAGGGGTAATGGGGAGTGGAAAACATTTGAAATGTAAGTAAATAAAATAACCAATACAAATATTGAAAAATACGTTTAAATAATGAAAAAAAAAGAAATTTCAGCTCATTAATTCCTGCTCCCTTTTCTTTATCTTTGTAAATGTGTATTTATTATGTCTGCTGTTGTTCAGACATGTGTATCTACATGCAGGTTCCCACAAAGGCCAGAAGAGGATATCAGATGGCCTGGAGCTGCAGTTATAGATCATCATGAGCAATCCAGTGTAGATGCTAGGGAGTGAATTCAGGTCCTCTACAAGAGTAATGAACATTTCTCAACTGAACCATATAATAATAACAATTTATTTATTAAAAACTAATAATTATATTATATTAGTATATTATATATTAGTATATAATATAGCAAAGTGTTATATAATATATTATGTATTAACATTTCTGTAGAGTTCATTTATCACTTATTTACCTTAAAGTTACTTCTTCATTTTGAGCAGCTATTTGATGAACTTTATCTTAGATTTTTATACCTCTCCATAAATGACCTATAAAAGAGAAGTTTAAAAAGATAATGCAGTGGACACAGGAACTGAGGAGCATCCTGGGACAGGATTCTTCTGGTTTCCATTTGCACTCAGAGCTGATGATGTGCCACAGCAGTCCAACCCAGGTCCCACCTTAAGTGAGCTGATCTCTCAAGAGTACTGACACATTTGAGAGCACAGGTAAGACTACCACTTCTGCTCAAATTCCTGGCCCAAGAAGGACCTACCCAGAAACATCAGGAGACAGGAACCAAGAGCAGCCTGGGACAGGATCCTTCCAGTTTCTGTCTGAACCCCAGAGCTGACCCAGAGCCACAGCTCTCCCTCCCCAAATTCCTCCTGAAAAGAACTGGTCTCCCAGGAGTACTGACACACAGGCTTACAGGAGGGACAATCCATAGTCAGAGACAGCAAGACTAGCAACAACAGAGATAATCACATGGGTAGAGGCAAGGGCAAGAACATAAGCAACTGAAACCAAGATTAATTAGCATCATCAGAACCCAGTTCTCCCACCAGAGAAAGCCCTGGATACACAAACACATTGGAAAAGCAATACTCTGATTTAAAATCACATCTCATGATGATGATGATGATCATGATGAAGATGATGATAGATGACATTCAGAACAACTTAAGTAACTCTCTTAAAGAAATACACAAGAACACAGGTAAACAGTAGGAGCCCTTAAAGAAGAAACACAAAAATCCCTTAAAGAATTACAGGAAAACACAACCAAACAGGTGAAGGAATTGAATAAAACCATCCAGGATCTAAAAATGGAAATAGAAACAATAAAGACATCACAAAGGGAGACAACCTAGGAAAACCTAGGAAAGAGATTAGGAGCCATAGATGCAAGCATCTCCAACAGGACTCAAGTGATAGAAGAGAGAATCTCAGGTGCAGAAGATATCATAGAAAACATTGACACAACATTCAAAGAAAATACAAAATGCAAAAAGATCCTAACTGAAAACATCCAGGAAATCCAGAACACAAAGAGAAGACCAAACCTAAGAATAATAAGGTAGAGAAGAGAGCAAAGATTCCCAAGTTATAGGGCCATTAAATATCTTCAACAAAATTATAGAAGAAAGAGATGCCCATGAACATACAAGAAGCCTACAGAACTTCAAATTGATTGGACAGGAAAAGAAATTCTTCCCGTCACATAATAATCAAGATACCAACTGCACAAAACAAAGAATATTAAAAGGAATAAGGGGAAAAGTCAGTAACATATAAAGTCAGACCTATCAGAATAACACAAGACTTCTCACCAGAGACGATGAAAGCTAGAAGATCCTGGGCAGATATTATATAGACCCTAAAGACCACAAATGCCAGCCCAGCAAAACTCTATTATCATAGACAGAGAAACTAAGATGTTCCATGACAAAACCAAATATACACAGTTTCTTTCCATAAATTCAGCCCTACAAAGGGTAATAGATGGAAAACTCCAACACAAGGAGGGAAACAACACCCTAGAAAAAGCAAGAAAGTAATCTTTCAATAAAACTAAAAGAAGATAGCCACATGAACAGAATTCCAACTCTAACAACAAAAATAATAGGAAGCAACAGTCACTTTTTCTTAATGTCTCAGTATCAATGGACTCAATTCCCCAATAAAAAGACATAGACTATCAGGCTGCATACATAAACAGGACCCAGCATTTTGCTACATACAGGAAATGCACCTCTAAGAAAGACAGACACTACCTCGAAGTAAACGGCTGGAAAACAATTTTCCAAGCAAATGTTCCCAAGAAAGAAGCTGGAATAGCCATTCTAATATTGAATAAAATCTACTTTCAACCTAAAGATATCAAAAAAGATAAGGAAGGACTCTTCATACTCATCAAAGGAAAAATCTACCAAGATGATCTTTCAATTCTGAACAACTGTACTCCAAATACAATGGCAACCACATTGATAAAAGAAACTTTACTAAAGCTCAAAGCATACAGTGCATCTCACACACTGTCTTAGTTAGGGTTCTCTAGAGTCACAGAACTTATGATAGTCTCTATATAGTAAAGGGATTTATTGATGACTTACAGTTTGTAGTCCAACTCCCAACAATCAACTCCCAACAATAGTCACGGCAGCAGCTGTGAATGGAAGTCCAAGGATCCAGCAATTGCTCAGTCCCACAAGGCAAGCAGGCGAAGCAGAGAAAGCCTTCCTTCTTCCAATGTCCTTATATAGATCTCCAGCAAAAAGTGTGGCCCAGGTTAAAGGTGTGTGCCACCAACCTTTAACCCCAGATGACCTTGAACTCATAGAGCTTTCTATGTTAATCCTATGGGATTCGTAGCCACTATTCCTCAAGGTCTCCAGGCCAAGATTCAGGTTAGAAACTTGTATCTCTCAGCCTCCAGATTAGGGCCACAGGTGAGCCTTTTAATTCTGGATTGCAATTCATTTCAGATGTAGTCAAGTTGACAACCAGGAATAGCCACTACACACACTAATGGTGGGAAATTTGAATACCCCACTCTCAACAATAAATGAATCATGGAAACAGAAGCTAAACAAAGACATAATGAAATGAACAGAAATTATGAACCAAACGGATTTAACAGGTATCTATAGAACATTCCATCCTAAAACAAAAGAATATACCTTCTTCTTAGCACCTCATGGTATCTTCTCCAGAATTGACCATATAAATAGTCAAAAACAGGCCTCAACAGATACAAGAAGATTGAAATAATCTCATGCATCCTATCAGATCAACATGGATTAAGGGTGGTCTTCAATAACAAAAACAAAAACAAACAAAAACAAAAAAACAAGAGAAAGCCCACATACACATGGAAGCTAAACAATGCTCTACTCAATGATAACTTGGTCAAGGAAGAAATAAAGAAATAAATTAGAAAATTTCAGATTTTAATAAAAATGAAGGCACTACATATCCAATCTATGGGGCAAAATGAAAGTAGTACTAAGAGGAAAACTCATAGCTATGAGTACCTGCAGAAAAACAAAGTAGAGAAAGCATACACTAGCAGCTAAACAGCACACTTGAAAGCTATAGAACAAGAAGAAGCACATATATCCAAGCAAAGTAGATGGCAGGAAATAATCAAACTCAGGGCTGCAATTCACCAAGTAGAAACAAAAAGAACTTTATAAAAAAATTCAACAAACTCAAGAGCTGGTTCTTTAAGAAAGTTAAAAGATAAATTAACCCTTACCCAGACTAGCCAGAGGGCACAGAAACAATATACAAATAAACAAAATCAGAAGTAAAAAGGGATACATAATAACTAAAACTGAGGAAATTAAAGACAAGCATCAGATGCTACTACAAAAGCTTAAACTCACACACAAAAAAAACTGGAAAATCTGGATGAAATGTACAATCTACACAGATACCAGGTACCAAAGTTAAATCAGATAAACCATTCAAATAGTCCCATAACTCCTAAAGAAACAGAAGTTAAATAAATAGAAGTAAACATATAAAAGTCTTACAACAACAACAACAACAACAACAACAACAAAAGCCCAGGACCAGATGGGTTTAGTGCATAAATCTATTAGACCTTCAATGCAGACCTAATACCAATACTCTTCAAACTATTCCACAAAATAGAAACAGAAGGAATATAACCTAACTTATTCTATGAAGCCACAATTATGCTAATATCAGATCAATTTCCCTTATGAATATTGATGTAAAAATCCTCCACAAAAATTCTTGCTAATTCAATATAAAAACATATCAAAAAATCAATACAACTAAGCTTCATCTCAGGAATGCAGAGATGGTTCAATATACAGAAGTCTATCAAAGTAATCTGCTAAATAAAGAAACTCAAAGGAAAAAAAATATTTCATTAGATGCTAAAATAACATTTGATAAAATTCAACATGGCTTCATGTTAAAAGTCTTGGAATGTCCAGGAATTCAAGGCCCATACCAGTGGCCAGTATCAAACTAAATGGAGAGAAAATTAAGCAATCCCACTAAAATCAGGGACTAGACAAGGCTGCCTACTCACCCTATCTATTCAATACAGTACTTGAAGTTCTAGCTAGAGCAATTAGACAACAAAAGGAGGTCAATTGGGATACAGATTATGAATCAAGAATTCAAAATTTCACTATAGACAATATGATAGTATACATAAGTGACCCCAAAAATTCCACCAGAGAACTCCTAAACCTGATAACTTTGACAAAGTGGCTGGATATAAAGTTAACTCAAGCAAATCACTAGTCTTCTGATACTCAAAGGATAAACAGGCTGAGAAAGAAATTAGAGAAATGACACACCTCACAATTGTCACAAACAATATAAAATATTTTGGTATGATTCTAACCAAACAAGTGAAAGATCTGTATGACAAGATCTTCAAGTGTCTGAAGAAAGAAATCAAAGAAGATCTCAGAAAATGGAAAGATCTCCCATGCTCATGGATTGTCAGGATTAATATAGTAAAACTGGCCATCTCGCCAAAAGCAATCTACAGATTCAATGTAATCCCCATGAAAATTCTGACTCAATTCTTCATAGAGTTAGAAAAAGTAATTCTCAAATTAATTTTAATAACAAAAAACAGGATAGTGAAAAATATTCTCAACAATAAAAGAACATCTGGGGGAATCACCATCCCTGACCCCAAGCTGTACTACAGAACAATAGTCATAAAAACTGCATGGTATTTTTACAGTGACATACAGGTAGATCAATGAAACAGAACTGAGGACCCAGAAGTGAACACACACATCTCTGTTCACTTGATCTTTAATAAGAATCTAAAACCATCCAGTGGAAGTAGACAGCATTTTCAACAAATGGTGCTGGTTCAACTGGTGGTCAACATGTACAAGAATACAAATTGATCCATTCTTATCTCCCTGTACAAAGCTCAAATCTAATTGGATCAATGACCTCCACATAAAACCAGATGCACTGAATCTAATAGAAGTCAAAGTGGAGAAAAGCCTTGAACACATGGGCACAGGAGAAAATTTCCTGAATAGAACACCAATGGTCTATGTTCTAAGATTAATAGTTGACAAATAGTATCTCATAAAATTGCAGAGCTTCTGTCAGACAAAGGCCCTGTCAATAGGACAAAATGGCAACCAACAGATTGGGAAATGACCTTTTCCAATCCTACATTTGAGAGAGAGAGAGAGAGCTAATATCCGATATATACAAAGAACTCAATAAGTTAGACTCCAGAGAACTAAATAACACTAATTTAAAAATGGGGAACAATGCTAAACTGAGAATTCTCAACTGAGGAATATCAAATGGCTGAGAAGTATATAAAGAAATGTTCAAAAACCTTAGTCATCAGGAAAATACATCAAAACAATCCTGAGATTCTACCTCACACCAATCAGAATGGCTAAGATCAAAATCTCCAGTGACAGCAGATGCTGGTGAGGATATATAGAAAGAGGAACACTCCTTTATTGTTGGTGGGATTGCCAGCTGGTACAATCAATTTGGAAATCAGTTTGGTGCTCCCTCAGAAAATTGGACATAGTACTTCCTGAGGACACAGCTATACAACTTTTAGACATATACCCAGATGATGTTCCAATGTGTAATAAGGACACATGTTCCACTATGCTCATAGCAGCCATATTTATTATAGCCAGAATCTGAAAAGAACCCAGATGTCCTTTAACAGAGGAATGGATATAGAAAATGTACATTTACACAATGGAATCCTACTCAGCTATTAAAAATGATGAATTCATGAAATTCTTAGGCAAATTTTTGGATCTAGAAAATATCATCCTGAATGAGGTAACTCAGTCACAATAGAACCTACCTGGTATGTACTCCCAAATACATAGATAATAGGTTAAGAGGGTGGAATACCCATGATAAAACTCACAGCCCATTGGGCAGTAGGTGCATGCCTTTAATCCCAGCACTTGGGAGGCAGAGGCAGGCAGATTTCTGAGTTTGAGGCCAGCCTGGCCTACAGAGTGATTTCCAGGACAGCCAGCGCTAGACAGAGAAACTCTGTCTTGAAAAACAAGCAAAACCAAAAACAAACAAAAAACCCAATCAAACAAACAAACAAACAAAAACAAACAAAAACTCACAGCCCATGTGGAGCTCAAGAGGAAGGAAGACGAAATAACAGATGTTTCAGTCCTACTTAGAAGGTGGAACAAAATAATCAAGGGAAGAAGAGGGTGGGTGGAACTTGGGAGGAAGAGAAGAGCGATAGGGGAAGAAAAGGGGAAGACTCGGATACAGGAGGAGATGGAAGAGATGTACCGAAGGTCAGGAAATTGAACAGATGTATGTAGCAATGGGGGATGGGGAACTGGGGTTATCCAACAGAAAGTTCCAGACTCCAGGAAAGTAAGAGGCTCGCAGGACCCAAATGGGATAATATTAGCTGAGATACCCAACAAAGGAGAGAGAGAACCTGTAGAGACCATGTCTAGAGATCAGGCATGCCAGAGTTGAGGGATGGGGCCACCTACCCTTCTCAAACCCAGAATTGTTCCCATCTAAAGAAATACAGGAACAAAGAGTGGATATGAGACTGAAATAAAGGCCATCCAGAGACTGCCCCACTTGGGGATCCATCCCACATGCAGACACCAAACCCAGATTCTATTGCAGATTCCAAGAAGGGCTTGTTGACAGGATACGTCTGTCTCCTGAGAGGCTTTGCCAGATCCTGACCAATACATATAAGGATGCTAGCAGCCAACCTTTGGCCTGAGCACAGGGACTCCAAGGGAGGAGTTAGGGGAAGGACTGGAGGTGCTGAAAGGTCCTTATCTGGCATTAATGGAATAGGAGGACCTTGGCCCTATGAAGGCTTGGTGCTCCAATGTAGAGGAATGCTAAGGCTGTCAGACAGTAGTGTATGGGTGGGTGGGGGAGCACCCTCATAGAAGCAGGGTAAGACGGGATGGGATACGGAATTTGCAGAGGGTAAACTGGCAAAAGGGATAACATTTGAAATGTAAATAAATAAAAATATCCAATTTAAAAAAAGATTAAGTAAAGTTTAAAAATTAAGACTAAAAAAGTGTCAAACTATCCCATAAGAATCTATTTTTGCAGAAAAATGAGATAATAGCAACATGTTTACATGCATTTGTCTAGAGTCAGAAATGTGATGAACCATACCCTGCAGATCTTTTATGTTTTTCTCTGGTAAAGAAGCAGTCTGAAGGAAGGACAAGCATATAGCCATCTCCTAAGAGGCTCTGACAATACCTGACTAATACTGATGTAGAGGCTCACAGCCATTCATTGAACTGAGTACACGGTCCCCAATGAAGGAGTTAGAGAAAAGATCTATGGTGCTGAAGGGTTTGCAGCCCCTTAGGACGAACAACAATTACTAACTAGTACCCTCAGAGCTCCCAGGGACCCAACCACTAATCAAGGACTATACAGGGTGGGATTGAATGTACTGGCAGCAGGTGTATAGTAGAGGATTGCAAATTCGATCATCAGTAGGAGGAAAGGACCTCGGCCTTGTGAAGGTTTTGTGCCCCAGTGTAGGGGAATGCCAGGGCCAATAAGTGGGAGAGGGTGGGGTGACAGGCATGGGGAGGGGGAGGCAAAAGGGGTTTGTTCTTGTTTTTGTTTGTTTGTTTGTTTGTTTGTTTTGGAGGTGAACCTGGGAAAGGGAAAATGTACATGTAAATAAAGAAAATACCTAATTAAAAAAATAAATAAAAAGAAAAAGAAGCAGGCTGAAATGGGACAGCCTTTGAAACTATATCATTTTGTTATATGTTATTTTGTTATCATATGAGTATTCTGAAAGACTGATATATTAAAAAATGATAATTCATATTTGCAGATAGGCACAAAGTGGCTGAACTATGGTCATGGTATTACATAACAAACATACATACTTAATATTAATTAAGTACATAATATTAAGACTAAAAGTGTTGGAAAGACTTGTTACTTCTTGGAGGCTCTAGAGTCTGTCTATTTTTAACTTTATTATTAGTGTTAGAAAAAAGCACACTCAACAACTAGAGATTGTCCATATTGTCTTTTCTACTTCAAATCCTGGAATAACTATTAAAAATTCTTATGATTTGGATTCATTTCTGACCTTTATGCTATAATTTACAAGGTTCATGTGATAGAGCCACTGGGATTGGTTCACTAATACAAAGTCAATGTCTTTGCAGACCTTAACTATAGGTAATTTATCCATCTATCTATGTATCTGTCATATGTGTATATATCTTTCTGTGTATCTACATATTTATCTATATATTTATGTATTTATGTATGTATCTTTCTATATATCTGTGTATCTATATATATGTATCTATGTATCTAGGTATCTATGTATCATCAATTTATCTACCATATATAGCATCTCTTACTTATTGTTGATCTATACTTCAGCCATCTATGTACATAGATATCTTTTTATCTATATATCTATCTATCATCCATCTATTATCTGTCTATATATCTATCTAATCTATCATCTATTATCTTTATAGGTTTTCTTATTTCCTGGTGGTCTATACTTCAATTATCGATCACTGTATGTTTACCTTTTTATCTATCTTTATCTATTATCTCTCTCCATATATATGTATATATATATACACACATATACATATACATATCTATATGTGTGTATATATATACATATATATGTATAATCTTTTATCTATCTACCTATCTGTATATTTTTGTATGGATGATGATCAAACTGAGGGCTCTACTGTTATGGCAGTTTTTCATCCCTTTTGCATTTTGAGAAAAAATTACACTATGTAGCTCAGTTGGCCTTGAAACTACTATGTAGATGAGGCTGAAATTGACATCATGATTATTTTACAATAAAAGTTTTAATAGTTATTATCAATGAACAAAAATTGCTCAGTTAATGTAGCACAAAATTTATGCTGGCAGAGATACAGGTCTTGATTTATATAAACACACACACACACACACACACACACACAAACACACACTCACACACACACTATACCTCACTATACCAGAACCTTCTAAATGTTACATATGGTTTTTGTGGTGGTTTGAATAAGAATTGCTTCTCCTAGGCTCATAAATTTGAATGCTTGGTCACCAGAGAGTGACAGTATTTGAAAGGATTAGGAATTGTGAACTTGTTGGAATAGGTGTGGCCTTTTTAGAGGAAGTGTGTCATTACGGGTGGGGTTTGAGGTTTCAAGGGCCCAAGTAAGGCCCAGTGTCTTCCTCTTCCTGCTACCTATGGATATGGATGTAGATCTTCTGGCTACTTCTTGAGAACTGTAGCTGTATGCCACCATGATCGCCAGCATGACTTTAATGAACTAAACCTCTGAAACTAAGCAGATCACAGTTAAGTGCTCTCCTTTAAAAGAATTGTCGTTGTTATGGTGTCTCTTCACAGTAATAACACTGACTAAGACAGAAGTAGGTACCAAGGAGCAAAGTGTTGCTATGAAAAGCCTAACCATGCTTCTTGTTAGCAGAATGTGGACTTTGGGACTTTGGATTAAGGAAGCAGTTCAATGCTTTAAGGGAGTTTTCAGGCCATACTAGTAGTTGGGTGAAAGACAGTGGTGGTGAGAGCAATAGAGATTATGAAAGCCTGACTCAGGAAATTCAGAGGAGAATATTAATAAGGGACTAGAGACTGTTCTTATCTTTCAAGGTCTGATATTATCAGAAAATCCTACAATATATAGGTACAAATATTACAAATAATATTAACAACAAAAGTTGTTTTACTCCCTCTCAGTATAGTAGATCTCATTCTTCCTAGAAGTTACCTGCAAAAATTATTTTTACCAACCTGTGTCAGTAAATGTATCATTTTGATAATTGAACAGAAACTGGAAGATATTGGAGCAGTGTCAAGTAGTACTTTATAAAGGAATAAACACTTTTTAAAATGTTGTTTCCCTTCCATTACTGTTCAGAGTCCAGAATGGTTGTGTGCCTGCTTGTCTGTTTATTGTACTATTTTACCAGTGTCATGGATTTGTTTTGTAGAAACAATTAAGCAATCCATTTAAAAACATTTTTTCTTGAGAATTCTAAGAAATTTCTCAATATAGTTTAATGTTTTAAACGCATTTTCCATTTTGTGATAAATCCTGTTTATTTATAATATTTTATTTTTCTTGTTGTATAATGTGAAATTTAACCTGTAATGTTTTGTTGTGTAATTTGACATTTGTAATTTTCACTGGCATTCTATAAAAGAATCAAGTCTTGGCGAGAATAAATGCCTCCTTGGTCTCTTTCAAATTTGTGGTATTTTTTTCCATTATTTTTTTGTTAAAAAAATAATGCATTATTCTGTTGCATTATCATGTTTAACAGTGGATGAGTTCTAGAATGGTACCAACTAATCTCTCTCTCTCTCTCTCTCTCTCTCTCTCTCTCTCTCTCTCTCTCTCTC
>JADRCD010207080.1:0-10542 GCA_019843815.1 Montemys delectorum
AAGAAAGAAAGAAAGAAAGAAAGAAAGAAAGAAAGAAAGAAAGAAAGAAAGAAAGGGAAAGGAAAGGAAAGAAGAGAAAAGAAAAGTCTAATTGTCATACAGAAGCTTTTAAAATCAAATATTCTTTGCAAAACCATCCAAAGCTACCCTTCTTGATACATGCTGAAGGACAATGGTTGAAAACATTGTCTTTGTTTTCTACAAATAAATCATTGCATCTATGTAAGAGAAGACCATGTTTTACGTACAGTTAAAAACAAAACCAAAACACTGTAGTTCAAAAAAATATAATAATCTCAGATTGGAGTCAAAGCAGTTCAGGCAATGTTTACTGATGTTATAGAGTTTATTGGTGTTATATAATGTGACCGGCATGTGCTGTGCAAAGCACCTATGTTCCATGCTCAGAGCCAAGGCTATAGCGAAGTTATATAATGCAATATGGGCAAGCACTCCCAGAAACACATTAATTACACATTTGCCTTTGAATTAACCTTTGGTCATTGCACATTCAGAAACCTTTAACTGATGCCAAGTTTTCCACAGTGCTACATTCAGTTAAGATAAGAGGCTTCAGATAGAATAGCAGTCCACAGTGTAAGAAGCTGGGTACCAATAGTAACCAATTTTCCCTGAGCCTTGACCCCCCGCCCTCAAGTTCCAGGTTCGTTTCTTCAACTGTCTATTAAATACCCACCTACAAGTCCCTTCAACTTAGCATGTTCAAAGCAAACCTATCTTCTGCCCACTCTAATATGTAGCTGATACTTTATTTTCTCTATCTCCACTCACTATTGCAGTAACCACCAAGCCAGAGTCGAGCTTGGATCATCTAGCAGATCCTCCCCCATTCACTTGCTACTCTCTTTCCTTAGCTTAGCTGTGACTTCCCTGAAGGAAATCTGAGAAAGGATCTGCTTATTTCACTAGTTACTTTTCTCATTGCTCTAACAAAATACTTGGCAAGAAGCAACTAAGGGAGAGGTTTAATTTGGCTTATGGTTCAAAAATACACAGTCCATCATGGTAGGGAAGGCTAGCAGCGGGAGCAGAAGGCAGTTGGGCACGATACATCCACACTAAGAAAGCAGAGACTGATGAATATTTGTGCTTAACTCACTTCCTTATCTTTTATTCAGAACGGGTTCATACAGCCCATTGTATGGTATTGCTAAGGTTTATGGTGAGTCTTCCCACCAGAGTTAATCCAATAGAAGCAATGCCTTACAGACATGCCCAGAGATTTGTATACATTGTGATTCTAGATCTCATTAAATTGTCAGTCAAGATTACCCACCACAGCTATAGGCAATTCACTGGTAATGGGTTTCCAAGGAAGAGAGGTGGGGACTTGTGGGAAGAGCCAATCCATGAGTAATTCAAGCAAGTTACTGCTTTAACAATCGAGGACTCTGAGGAACAGTGTAGAATATAGCTAAGAATTATTTTTCTGAAGAACTGGGAGACACTATACCCAAGCTCCTATCTCTCAGATCAAAGATTATCCCATATATCATTTTAGTCTTGTGTATTTCCAGTTCATACATCTGTCACAGTGTCTTGGTGTGTTCCTGAAGAGTTTCCTGAAAAAAGAATGAAGTATAGAAGCAGCAGGACAACGAAAGACATGCAACCACCTCAAGTGAGGTCTTGCAGGTTACCTGCAAGAATGGAGATATTCTCAAGAGATGCTTGGGTCCCTCCTTTTGGCTATCTATTGAAATAACAAAGCCCAAGAAGTTGGAACTCCCCTAAGAGTTTCAAGCTAGGAGAAAGAAAAGGTTGGGGGCCTAGTACCAACCAGGAGCTTGTCTCTTGGGAAATGATTTCAGACAACTCATCATCAGACCACCTCACAGAAGGTACTGGAACAAAGACAATAATGATGGACTACATCCTGGTAAGAACTGCTTAGATATGCCCCCCTTAAACTCAAACTCCATGTTAGCTCCCTAAATCTAGACTGGAGCCAGTGATGGTCATTCCTTGTGCTTCTCCCCAGTGTTGCCACACTGTATAAATTTTTGTTGAGTTTTCACTACTACTATCAAATTGTCCTATTGAAAGCAAGTGGCCAAGTGGCTAAGTGGCTCATTAAGACTGGTAAGTTCCAGGGTCTGACTCTAATGACTCCAGTAACAATGGCTGCTGGTGCCAGATGAGCCCAGAGTGTCCCAAATACTCACCAAGCACAAATCATTAGATATATGACTTTTCTTCCAGCCTTAAATATCTCTCAAGTTGCATCTCAATCTTTTGTAGACCTATTGGCTGACACCAAAATAGATGTGTGTTTCTACATGTTCAGAAATATGTGACTATGAAAGAATAGTTGAAAAAGAAATTCCCCTGACCTTTTTTTGCTCAGTCTGGACCATCAGTAATAACTGCACATGTAGACTTTGAGAAGTAGTCTTGTAAGTTCTAGTAACTTTTTGAGGGAAAAGGGGCAAAAAAAAAAAAAACTGTTACAAACAACTATATACTTTTCCATGTAAAATAAATAAATAAATTTACAGTGCAGCCTCATCAAGCAGTTCCAATTGTGATCTTCTCTTCCACAAAATTGTTTGTGGGAAAGCAGATACTTTTAGAGGAAATCATCTGTGCTATTTGGGGTGCTGGAGGAACCTACTGCCTTTGGTAAATGATCAGACCTCTTCAAAGTTTGTTTTTGTTTGATTAGGCTCTCAGGAGAATAAGGACCCATCTGAGTGGCTAAGTCAACCTGCCTGGCCCCTTCAGGGTGTCAAAAAGTCAATCATTAATCTGAATCCTGAATTCTCCACCCACAGGCTTTCCTTGAAGTATAATGGGGCTTCCCATGAAACTTCCTTGTTCCACATCTTTTCCCTTTGCAGTACACTGCTGCATAATTCTACTTCCTGAAGAAGACCCTTCATCAAATTATAGTAAACAGCAAAGTCCACGGCATAGTTCTTGCTGAAGAGAAGAGCAGACATATTTCTGGCTAAAGCCTGCCTGGCACATGGACTTCCTGCCTCTTGTTTTCCAACAACCCAGAGATAGTGAGGCTCCTCTATCTTCATTGGGATGGCTTTGAACACCAATTCCTTTCCCTTAATTATTGTCTCGGGGTATAGGAGAGGCTAACAGAATAGACCTCGGATTCCAGAAATATATCGTTGAAAAAAAAAATAACAAATAAAACAGTAAATGAATGACTTCAAACTGAGCATGCTCAGGAAGCCCACCATCACTATAGGTGATGATCAATCCTTTATATGTGCATATATAGAAGTTTCCTCCAAGAAAAACTCCTGGTATCACTGTTGGTGGGTCACTGCTTTGAGTATCATTTCCAAGATTCTCCTTACTTTCTACAAGAGGCACACACTTCTTCAATCTCTTATCTGTTGGTTGTATTTATTCAATTTCCATCAACAAAGAAGAGAAGTAGTATATTTGGCTATAAAATTAGAATCATTCTGTGCACACTAGACCACTGGAAGTAAAATCTCTGAGCAAAGAGGAAGATGAAAAGTTCTTGCAGAGCAGGAAACTATTGTTCAAAGATGTTTGAGAAATTAAAATTTAGAGTGTAAACATTGACAACTCAAAACTAAAATTATAATAATAAAGAAATTTGGTACTATTTACACAATTATTATAAATTACAAAGTAGATATAGATGCTATGTTGTGGGAAATTGAGAAATTATCCAACACTAGAAACTCCCATTGATAGAGATGGTTTACAGCCTAGGCTGTGCTGAAACTGGACGGATATTTTAAATTTTTACATACATCTGCTCTCATATTTCCATACCTTCCTGGCCTTTGTAGATTAAGTCCTTCAGAACATTGATTATTCTTAACAGCTTCAAGGAAAAAATCTATCTGACAAAATAAAAATAGCAGTGAGGTCAAAGATTCAGCATTTCACCTTGAAAACACTGGGAACTGCTTCTGAAACACAGAATATTCAGGAGCATGAGTTCCTTGAAATGGCGAGGTACTGAGGAGAAGAGAGAGGAAGATTTCTGGACTAATACTTTTTTTTTTTTTTTTTGCTTTTTGAGACAGGGTTTTTCTGTGTAGCCCTAGCTGTCCTGGAACTCACTCTGTAGACCAGGCTGGCCTCGAACTCAAAAATCTGCCTGCCTCTGCCTCCCAAGTGCTGGGATTAAAGGTATGTGCCACCACCGCCTGGCCTCTGACTAATATTTAATAATTCAGACCTTCAGTGTAACCACTAAGCCACTCAGGGTACTTATTGGTACTTAAAAATGACTAGTGAAAGTTGAGGTCAACCGAACATATAAATTTATACATTGGATTTCAGAGATCTCATAAGAAGATAGTGAAACATCTCATTAACTTTTATGCAATAATGTGATGATATAATGATAATTTTCATATTCTTTAGTAGAATACATTATCAAACCCAATGATCACTGACAAAGAAATCAAATTGGCTAGATGGTCAAAAACGTTGAGAAATAACAGCTGGAAAGTTAAGCACACTGGAACACTCCCTGATATTCATTTGAATAATTCACCACAGCAAATGCCATTGAAGAGCTATACCACAAGAGAAGCACACAACCAAGATTTGCATTCCAGGGCCATTCTGCAAAAAGGCTGAGACAGAACTAGAGAGTGTTCACTTGGTTGAGCAATATCGCAGAGTTCTGTGTGAGTCAGAAGCACTTGGTTGGCATGGTAGCACAGAGACAGATACTGGATTACAGAGTGACAGACAGAAAGCATCATACTGACACATCTGCTGGGTTTCCAGCCAAGAGCTGTCTGTGACTAGCACACCCTAGAACAGTGGTTCTCAACCTGTGGGTCTCGACCCCTTACAGAAATTCAAATGACCCTTTCACAGAGCTCACCTAAGATCATCAGAAAACACAGAGATTTACATTATGCAAACAGAAAACACAGATATTTACATTACATTACTCATAGTAATAGCAAAATTACAGTTATGAAGTAACGATGAAACAATTTTTTGATGGGGGGTCACTACCACATGAGGAACACATGTGGGTCACAGCATTAGGAAGGTTGAGAACCGCTTCACTAGAAGGTACTTGGAGCTACTGCATAGAAAGAATGGGTATCTGGAGGAATAAATGGTAAAAGTAGTTCAACAGTCATTTTTATATTTAGAAAGTAATATGCTGCTGAACTAAAAGTCAGTAAATAATATTCACTCATAGGCAAAATTTGACTAATACCATATTAGGCATAGCAGAGTAAAATCTAAGATGATTGGCTGATCTGTGATTCAGCTCCTATTAGAAATATTACCTGTCACTAACTTCAACTTTAGAGCTTGGACAAGAGATAATAAAATCAAGATCTTGGTAACAGTGAGTTCATCTAATTCCTCAAGTAAAACATTTCAATGACATTAGCCATTCTTAGACATTAAGCCAGTCTTAGGAATCCTTATAACCCGAGTTATAGCAAACCAGATAAATTAAGCTTCAAGAGTCTTAAGAGGAGATGGCTCAGTGGCTAGGACCACTTACTCTGCAAGTGTGTGGACTTGAGTTTGAATTTCCAGCATCCACATAGTAAAAAGCCAGCCATGACCCTGGAGATGTGAGGTGGAGATGGGTAAACCCCAAGAGCTCCCTGGCCAGCCAGCCTCGCTAAAACAGGGAACATGGAAAGAGAGGGGGAAAGGTTACCAACTGTGCTCTAACCTCCAGCTGTGTATGCTGAAGTTCCTGAAGCCTTCAGTTCTCCTTAGCTTTGCAAAGCTAACCTCAAGGCTAAAGAGGTCAATGCCTGGGTCTTTGGATACCTACTCTGACTCTGTAGGGGTCCCTAGGGGAGTCCCAAATAAGTAAGGTTAGGATCCAAATAGATGCAGAATTAAAATTGACTATAGTCTGGTGCTTAACAATACATAAGAATGTAGAACAATCAACAAAGAATTATCAATTATACCATAGATGCCCTTAAACAAGTATCTAGCCAGCTGGATTTTACAGCTGAAATGCTTGGGAGAACAGGATCCTACTTGATATGATCTTAATGGAAAAGGTAGACATGTGAATTATGCTTGGTAGAACTCACTGAAACTTTATTCCCCACTATACAGTTACCAAGGTTCTTCAGTGCTAATATTCTGGGAATAAGTGATCCTTCTAATCCTATGAAATGATGGCTTGGAAAGTGCAAATAAGTAACGAATGACCTCAGCCCTTACCTCGCCTGTCACAGCTATAGGAGTCATAATTACCGTCACATATTATATGACCCTGTGCACACCAGGGTTAGTCCAATGACGAACAGAAACAGCAATAACAGCCAACTTTTCTATATATTATCATATATCACCGATGAATATCACAGGACAAAAAAATTGAACTAGGTAAATTGAGTTTGAACAAATGAATGAAAATATATTGTAAAAGAGGAGGAACCCTTGAGAAATATAAACAAAAGGTCATTTTTATCAAGGATTAAATAAGACAAAACTAATTTTACCTGTCACTAACTTCAATTTTAGAGCGTGGACAAGAGATAATAAAATCAACACATTGCTAACAATGAGTTCATCTAATTCCCGAGGTAAAACATGTCAATGACATTAGCCATTCTTAGACATTAAGCCAGTCTTAAGAAACCTTATAACATGAGTTATAGCAAACCACATAAATTAAGCTTCAAGAGTCTTAAGAGGAGCTAGGGAGATGGCTCAGTGGCTAGGACCACTTACTCTAAACAAGACAAAACTAATTTTCTTTTTCATTTTTAAAAGAAGCCACTTGGCAGAAATTCAAATTCCTCTAGCATCAGCATTTCTGGAAATCAAAATCTATGCTCAAAGTTTCATTTTCTGCCCCAAAACTGTGTTGTGATTACCAACTGCTTGGCTTTAAGACAGCCAATCACATAAGAATGTGGGACCCAGCTCGGCCACTCAGAATGAGGTACAGGTTCCCTTTGCATTAGTAATAAATACCTAGTGGGACCCTTGCCTGCTTGGTTTGGGCATGACTATGCACCGTGTGCAAAAGTAAGACTAGACTTTCTGCCTTGCCAGAATGCTCTTGGGTGGTGAGGGCATTTTCTTGAGAACCCAGACCCATTTCTTATACTTTTGGTACTGGAAACTGAAGCTGCAGCCTCATGAATACCAGGCAAACCCTGTCCCAGTGAACTGTATCTCCAGATCTCTTTTAACTTTTTTATTTTAAGATAGGGTTTGCTAAACTGCCCAGAGTGACCTTGAACTTGTTTTGTAGCCTTCTTTGAACTTGTGATCCTCATGCTTCAGCTTTCCAAGCATTGGCGATCATAGGTCAATCATAGGTCAGTTCTGACTTTTTCTTAAAACTCTGTGTGTGTGTGTGTGTGTGTGTGTGTGTGTGTGTGTATCCCAATTTTTCTAAATTCCTACCATTTAAAACTAGATGAATAAATATATAAATACAACCTGTTGAGTCTATTTAATGTTGCTTGTAATGTGTGAGTCTGAGACTGACCACTTAGATTGGACAACCCATCAGGGAAGACTAAAGCTCCCTCTCAGCAGTCACTAGGTAGCAGCTGAAATGAATGACTGAGGTTTTTTGTTTGTTTGTTTGTTTGTTTTGTTTTGTTTTTCATCAAAGCAACCATCCTAAAGACCAGTCCTGTCAACAACTTGAGCCTCTTAAAACATTCCAGACATTCCAGGAAGGCAAAAGACCTGGGATGTTATCTCAAGTCTGTTGAAGTATTATGTCTGCAGGAATTTCACCTACAGAGTGTCCATAGGAATGAACTGTGGCTTTTGCCTTTTAAAACCCCAACCTGTGCTGGGCGGTGGTGGCATACGCCTTTGATCCCAGCACTTAGGAGGCAGAGGCAGGAAGATTTCTGAATTCGAGGCCAGCCTGGTCTACAGAGTGAGTTCCAGGACAGCCAGGACTACACAGAGAAACCCTATCTCAAAAAAACAAAAACAAAAACAAAAAAACCCCCACAACAACAACCTGACTTCAGCCAGGCCCACAGTCCCAAATCTGACCAAGAAAATTGTGGTCAGTTACAACTTAAATAAAATCTCAATAAAGTCCAGATGTCATTTCTGAGTTCTCAAACTCCACAACTCATTGCCTGGAGTTCTTTGACCAGGGTAAGACTGTGAGCTCTCCTCTCCTTCCTGTTAACATGTCTGTTGGATCCTGTCCTTGCTCCCATCTTGTTTATGCAACTATTTCTTGGAGAGACAGTTTCACAGTGTGGGAGGCACAAAGGTTCTTGTACTTGCAGACATGAGTTAGGGAAACCAGACATGTTAAACATGTAGAATTGTCTCTTCAAATATAGAGATGCTTTCTGCCCAGAAGGATAGAATTGGAGGTGGTTAATAGTCTGGTGACCTTTGTACTGTGTGAGTTAGACCACATCAGATCCTCACCCAGACCCTCATCATGAGCTAGGTTTTAACATTCAATCTATAAAACCCATCTTTATGGAAGATGTCACATGTACTTTACAAAGAATTTTGATGTAGTCATGTCTTAAGCTTTATTGTGTACACAGGACTGAGTTATCCCAAACTGTGCTGTACTTATATAAACTACATGGTGTCAAACTCTCAAAGTTTGACAACACTAGCCATGGAGTCATATTGAACGAGACCTCTTCTTTCCTCTCATGGATTGACACTCTGCTGTCTGTCCATGGTATCGGCAGAGACTACCCACAACTCACTCTATGATGGAAGGACCTTTCAGGATGAAAAACACAGCATGTAAATAGCACTACCTGCCAAAATAAAAAACAAAGACCTAATCTATCAAAGTCTATTTCTGAGAGTCTCTAAATGTACAAACCTTGCTTTTTTGGCTTCTGTAGTTCAGCTTCTAACTAACTATTCATGTTAACTGAAGTATGTCAACCCAGAATATAGAGGGTTTTGTTTGGTTGGTTTTTTTTTTGGTTTTTTTTTTTTTTGTTTTTTGTTTTTTTTTTTTTTTCAAAAAAAACTAAACCTGAGAAAAGGTTGGGGCTGCACTGGGCTCCCAAAACCCAGGGTAGTCACCAGGTAATATAGATGTCCTGTTGAACGGGCTTGAACCCGTGTCTGAGCACTCTTCTCTGGTGGATACCTCACACCACACACAATGCAGGCTTCCTTGTGTTCTGCCTTGTACAGTCTTTCTGCACCCCTTCTTCACTCTTTTCTGAGCCATCAATGCAGGAGCTGTGGTGTAGATATGTCTACTGGGGCTGGGCACCCAAGATCATTCATTTTCTGCATTTCTACCAGTTCTAGCTTTCTGTAATGGTTTCTACTACAAAGAGAAATTTCTCTGATGGGGCTGATCTACATTCAATCCGTGGGTAAAAGAATAAGTATTTAGAATGCAAGTCAAAAAATATGTTGGTCTAGTAACTTAGTAGTAGCAGTAGTAGGTTCTCGAAAGTCATGACCTCACTAACCCCAGGTAGCTGGCTAAGTTTCCAGGACCAGGCATGAGTCCTGTCCTCCTTCTCCTGTTGAATGAGTCTTAAGTCCAATTAGAGAGCTGTTGGTTACTGCCAAGATGTGAGGGCCACTATTGCACCTTTGGGAGTAGCTTGCTGTGCTGGTCATTGTTGTGGCATCGCAGGCATCACAGCTGGGTAGGACTACCTTACAGCTTACACAGCACCTTACTCTGACTTCTCAGGAATGAGGCTTTCATCAGCTGCCCTTTTTTTTTTTTAATGTATTCTTTTTTATTAGATATTTTCTTTATTTACATGTCATATGATATCTCCTTTCCCAGTTTCCCCTCTGAAAAAAATTAAAAGATAAAATAAAATAAAATAAAAACCTGTTCCCTCCCCTTTCCCCCTGCTCACCAACCCACCCTCTCCTGCTTCCTGGCCCTGGCAATCCCCCTACACTGGGGCACAGAATCTTCACAGGGTCAAAGGCCTCTCCTGCTCTTGATGACCGGCTAGGCCATCCTCTGCTATACATATGCAGCTATGGCCATGAGTCCCACCATGTGTACTCTTTGATTGGTGGTTTAGTCCCTGGGAGCTCTGAGGGTACTGGTTAGTTCATATTGTTGTTCGTCCTAAGGGGCTGCAAATCCTTCAGCTCCTTGAGTCCTTTTATGCAACCCAGTACCACCTGCCCAGGAATGGCACCACCCACAGATGGCTAGATGCTCCTATATCAATTAGCCATCAGGAAAATGTTCCAACAGACATGTCCCCAGGCCGACCTGATGAAGTCAATTCCTCAGCTGAGGTTTCCTCTTCCCAGGTGTACTATTGACAACCAAGATTAGTGATCGCACCTTAATAATTTCAATATTCAAACACACATCATCACCCTGGTCCCATCATCCACAAAGCATGTACAACTTAGACTTTCTGCAGCTTGACTTAAAGCTTTCATGGTTTTGTCTTCACCTTTTATTTTTCCTTCTTGGGACAAATTCTTATACAAAATTCATCCTTATCTGAATATTCTTTTCTCTTTTTATCCCTTTAACCTTATACTATACCCTTCTTAACTCTCTCTCTTCTCTCTCTCTCTCTCTCTCTCTCTCTCTCTCTCTCTCTC
>JADRCD010207080.1:10642-37101 GCA_019843815.1 Montemys delectorum
ACACACACACACACACACACACACACACACACACACACTAACTTACTATTTCTTATTTTACTTCCCTAAACACTGCTGGAAATTATACCCTTGGCACATTGTAGCAAATTAAGACAACCTCTAAACATTTTTAATTACGTTTTTTTTTTCTCCTGTTACAAGTCACAAGGCAACCTTCTTTCCATTTGAGGTTTCACATGGTTTCTCTTTTATTCTGTGGTCTCAGAGTCTGGGAAATAGAAAAAGTCACATTATCAAGCCTTTTGTTGTTGAAGATTACATAGATTATAAACCATACCCAATGAGGAACTTACAAATCCTTAGATAAGAGTTTACAACTTATCTTCAATTATTATTAAATTTTTTGGAAGCAGAATGCAAATAAATCAGAGATAGAAGATTTCTAAGAGTGAGGAACCTTAAGTGTTAGAGCAGAGCAACTTTAGATATACTTGGGAATTATTTGTTCATGGCAGTGAGAATTTGGAAAGAAGGTGTGCCAATTTCTGCCCTTTGAACGGGGACAAATTTTTGCAAATAAAATCTGAGTCCATGAAGGAAGAAAGAGAGAGAGTGCTTAGCTTAGCTGCGGCTGGCTGCAGAAAGCCAAGAATGGGGAAGTACATATAGCCCACACAAGCAGTCTGAGAGCCATGTGGAGGCCACAATGGGCTAAAGAATCAGATTCTAGAATTTGTAATCAAATTCACAGACCTCTGGAGTGCTTCTAAGAGCGGATGCTGCAGCAGAAGGGTATGTGTTGTGGGCACTGTAGTTTCTGCTCCTATCTAGCTCCAATTCCCAGTTGTTGCAAACTTAAAGGAGAGACATTTACTCAGTGTGGGGAGGAAGATCAGACAGAAGCAAGCAGGGTTTGGATCAAGGAAAAAGGAATAAAGAAATGAGAACTTTTTTTCACGTTCCTCTGATCGCTTAGGTGGTATTTGATATGTTTAGAAGCTTAGGTAGTATCGATATGTTTAGAAGCTAGCCATAGATGTTATGAGGACACAGTTCCATGGATGAGAAGAAGAGCCCAGGCTTGGGTCAGCAGCATCCCAGAGACCCAGGGAGAGACTAACCTGAGAAGGGACAAGTTATCATCCAGTGGACAGGAGTCGGGGCTAAGCCAGAGCAGATTCGGTTTACCGGTACCAGGATTTTCAAGAGTAGCCAAGAGGGTGCGAAATTGTGCTGAAAGAACAAAACCTCACCCAGGGAAACGGTCAGAATCAGAGAAACATTTAAGCAGCGTTTGAAAGAGAACTCACCAATTGTCAGGGTTGGATGGAGTGCTTAGTGATTGATGAAGCAGAAAGCAGATCTGTTGAAGGTGGAAGGTGCTCTGGCAGGTGAGATCCCAGCTTGGTTGAACACCAGAAGAGTCCCTCTGAGGTCATGACTCCAATGTTCTGAAATATAATGCAGCCAGGGGGTATCTTCGGTGGGTCCATTCCAAGGTGTACCCCTGAGAAGTTATGCCATGCAACGGATCTGCTATAAATGAGATTTATTGAGGGGAGAGAGAGGACCCGGGGAAGGGATAGAGGCAGACAAGTGGACATATAAACAGACAGACAAGGAGCAGCCAGAGAGCCATGAGGTCAGAGAGAGAGGCCAGAGAGGGGGTTCAGAGAAAAGACAGACATGCGCAAAGGACAAAGAGAGAGCTGGGGTGGCTGGTGGTCCTTCTCATCTGCAGCACACACCTGCTGCACATGGAGGCAGGTGATGCAACAGACGATGACATAAGCTGTTGCTAGGGCCCTGAGAGCAGACCAATGGAATTGCTTGTGCACTAAGAGGGATGCCTATTTTGTCAACAAGCTGGGCAGAAAAACACACAAGAGAACCAAAAATCTTTACATGTCAACCCTGTCACTGAGATTTCAGATATCAAAACACATCCCTTAGTGTTTTTTAATCCACATTAAAAAGTCATGAGGGATAGTTTTCCTTATCCTCCTTTTTAGACAGGGCATTCTCTCTTGACATGTCCCTTCTCCATTTATGACACGGTTTTTCTTTCTTCTGTTGCAGGATCTTGATCACACTGTGAAACTTGAGATTGTGTCATTTATTGGAAAAAAACCTGTTTCTAGTTGTGATGTGGCTCAGCCCTAGCACACACCTTTAATCCAAGAGCTTTTTGCTTATTGTAAACAAGATTAAATAAAGTCAATCATAGACCAAGAGGCAGAGCAAGCAGCCAGTTGACAGGGAATGGACATAGGAAAAAAAAACAAAAAACAAAAAAAATAGAGTAAGAGGGAGTCAGGAGGATAAACAGAGATACACACAGGAAGTAGAAGGGAGGGACATTTAGTTTGAGGGATTTGGGAGACCACATGGAGAAGGAGAACTTCCTTTTTCTTTTGGGACACCGGCTGAGGAGGATGGTCAGCTGGCGCTTTCTCTGTGTCTCTGAGCCAGGACGCTTTCACCTCAGCATCTGGCTCCCGAGTCTTTTTTGGTAAAAATCGAACGTCTGATCTTTTGCTAAAAACAACATTCTTCAGTCTTCTTTCTGTCCTCTCAACATTCAGGCTTCTGTAATTTCCTTCTCCTGTTGTACATTAAAGCTTTTTTTTTTTTATATTCTAGGACTGAGCTACTGATTTTCTGACCTGCTTATGATCAGGTTTCCAGGAAGCCACATGTGGCCTTCATGAGTCTTGTTCTTATTGCCCCATGCAGGTTGTTGACCTGGGAAGTGTTTGTTTTTTAAACTCTGTCACCATTAGACCCTATCCAGGTAGATGTATTATTCCCCAAATAGCTTTGGCGGCCCTTCTTATATCTCAGTTTCTCTATCAGATAAAACAAATGCTCAATAACGACATCTACTTAGGCCAGGAATTGATTGAGGCCCAAAGAATCTATCCAAATAATTAGCCATTCACCACCATCGATCTCCTATCAGGGGCCTCATTTTCCTCTTTAAAGTTGGGACCTCTGACACCAGGCAGTGGTGGCGCATGCCTTTAATCCCAGCACTTGGGAGGCAGAGGCAGGTGGATTTCTGAGTTCAAGGCTAGAATGGACTAAAGAGTGAATTCCAGGACAACCAGGGCTACATAGAGAAACCTTGTCTCGGGGTAGGGGAAAGTTGGACCTCTAACTGAGGAAGAGGAGAGTGCTCACAGAATCCATCTCTCTCCCATGCAGAAGAAGTTCCTTACGTGGACCTGCATTGAAGGGAGTTCTGCTGAGAAGCAGAGGTTTTGGAAAGCCTTCTGACCTTGTTTAAGGTTTTAGCTTAGTTTTGTTTTGTTTTGTTTTGTTTTTTCCCCTAATCTGGCAAATAAAGAATAAAGAGCAACTGGGACCGGAGCTGGTGGTTCAGGCACTGGGGATCTTGGCACAAGAAGAGGAAGATGACCACGGGGGGTGGGGGGGGGCACTGAGAAGGCAGATCTTCCTTTTCTGGTTTTCTCTGCTGCTGTTGTTTCAGAGAAAAGAAGGTCATGGGCCCCTTTCTTCAGCTGACTCCTGTGGCTTTTATCATCAACATATGCTATGACACACTGGTCCAGTCTTCTGCTCCTGTTTCTTTTTCCCTTTTGTTCAGGATTTATCTCCTTAACACTGGAGTACGTACCCTGCCCCCCAGGGCTATTTGGGGGTGTTTTGTTACTTGCCTAAGATCTTTTTCTCCTTCCTATTATCAGAAGAGGAAGCCTGGTTTTCTATTCCTATCTTGTGTTAGTGATGTCTTGATGAGAGACCCCATTTCCCCTCTCCACATCACATCTGAAAAGTCTTCGGAAATCTTCACAGCGGCACTTCGTGGCTACTGGTGGATCGGTATAAATCCTTGACTGGCTTGTCCCTAGAGGAGTCTAAAAGACCACATATAAGTCATTCAAGGTGTCCCTGGATCAGGCCCCTTATATTTCTTGCATTTTGTCAGAATCATTTCATCTCCAGCCATGCCCTCTTTGGTAGGCTGGACTCACAGGGTGGGAGTTCCCATACCATTCACATATGAATACACATCTCATTCACCCTCCCACAGTCTCCAGGTTGTTCCTACCACCAGACCAGCGCCAAGACTGCAATGCTCCCGTTTCTTCTCTTGTCTCAGGCAGGAGTCATCTTCCCAGAAGCTCACCGTTTGTTGTAATGGCTATCGGGGATCATAGAAGAGTCTTTGTTTCTCTTTCCCTGTCTGCTAGCTTTCTCACTTCCCAGCACTGGAGGTTTCTAGTAGTCCCCTGAGTCCTTTGTTTCCCATTTTGGGAATAATCATATGATTGACATCTCAGTCACACCCTTGGAAAATTTCCAACCATTAAGGTACTTTCTAGACCAGGTTTCTTACCTTGGTCCCTGTAAGAAGTTAACTGGTTGCCTTGGTGTCGCTTTGGGGGTCCTTGTCTCTCTGCATTGCTGACTTGCTTTTGGTTTGGGGTTTTCATTAGTTCTGGGGACAGGGAATGTCCACCACAACCAAACAAGGGGTGCTTAATAGCTTGTTTCTCTGCTGCTGGCAAAATGAGCCAAGTTAAGCCAGATTAGACTGACCGTATTAAAGGCAGGTTTATTGAGAAGCTGCTCTTGGGCAGACAATTTCATTGGCCCCAAGGACCAAGGCCAGGGAAGTCACTGAGAAAGGGGTAGGGGAGGGAAAGAGAGAAGGGGAGCATGAACCTTCAGAGAGCAATAGGAGAAGAAGAAAGAGGGAGAGACCAAAATGTCAGGGTTATATAGAGAACAGCCTCTCCCGGAGAGGTAGCCCAGCCCCTGGCCTTGGAAGTTCGGAGTTGGGAGAGGGTATTTCAGGTAGGAACTGGGGGATGTTGGGAGAACCTGGAGGCCTGGTTTGCTTTGGTATGTAAACTGTGCCGGGGTATGAAACTATTTTAGTTAGGGTTTCTATGGCCGGGAAGGGACACCATGACCACTCTTGTAAAAGGAAAACATTTCATGTAGAGCTGGCTTACAGTTACTGAGGTTTAGAATATAATCACTCTGTTGAGAACCATGATAGCATGCAGTCGGCCACAGTGCTGGAGAAGCTGAGAGCCCTGCGTCTTGATCCGCAGCCAACGGGAGACTGTGTGCTACAACTGGTTGTAGCTTGGGCATATACATATGAGACCTCAAAGTCCGCCCTGCACAGTGACACACTTCCTCCTCCAAGGCCGTACTTCCTAATAATGCCACTCCCTATGGCCAAGCATTCAAACACATGGATCTATGGGACTATTCCTATTCGAACCTCCGTAAGTGTCCCTCTCAAGATAGGAATCAGCCCCCCCTACCCTCTCTCTGTTACTTCTCCCTGGTGGGGAAGGAACCTGGCAGGGAAAGGCATATCTCCAGTGGGTGAAGAACTTGACTAGGGACCTAAAAAGTAGCTTGTTGAATTAAAAGTCATGTTCCCTTCTTTTTGCTGATAGCCTCCTTAAATGTCTGGCTTTCAGCTTGGCATGGTGACGCACGCCTTCAAAACCAGTACTTGGGAGGCAAAGGCAGGTGGATCTCTGAGTTTTAGATCTATCTGCTCTACAGAATGAGTTCCAGGATAGCCAGGGCTACATAGAGAAACCTCAGACTAAAATAACAATTATTATTGCCCGGCAGTGGTGGCCCATGCCTTTAATCCCAGCACTTGGGAGGCAGAGACAGGCAGATTTCTGAGTTCAAGGCCAGCCTGGTCTACAGAGTGAGTTCCAGGACAGCCAGGGCTACACAGAGAAACCCTGTCTTGAAAAACCAAAATAATAATAATAATAATAATAATAATAATAATAATAATAATAATAATAATGTTGTTGTTATGAAATAATAATAAATTTCTTGTAAAACATTTTGGTTTTCATGCCTAGAAAGATGGCTTGATGGTTAAGAGCACTAACTGCTCTCTCACAGGAAACAGGTTCAATTCCCAGTATGCACATGGTAGCTTACAACTATTAACTCTAGTTCTAAGGGGTCTGATGCCCTCTTCTGACCCCCGTGGGCACTAGGCACATACATGTGCATGGGCATGCCAGCAGTCAGGCAAAACATTCATACACAACAGTTTTTTTAAAAAAAAAATTTAAAGTCTGCTTTCCATCACAGCCTTTGTAAAATTACCTAGGTTCAAATTCCACTTTCCCCTAATTCTGGTGAGGGAGTCCTAGCCCACTCAAGAGAGCATCCCTGACCAGACTTCTAAAAGTAGAAGCCCACATAGAAACATCAAGCAGTCTTCTGCCTCACCCTCAGAATTCACTTCCATGCTGACCTCAGCTTCTACCCCTTTCCTGTCTTCTCTTGACTGGAGACAACAAAAGAGGAACCAGAAGGAACGGGCTGTGGGTGGATGCGTCAGGCTTCTCTAGAGGGAGCAAACGGACAGAATGAATACCAAATAAAAGTGGATTTCTTAGGTTGGCTTCTGCGGCACAGTCTGAGCAGTCTACTAATGTCCGGAAATCTGAGCATCCCGCTGCCACGCACTACCTGAGCCTGAAGGCCTCAATAGTCTCTGGTAAGAAATCGCAGAGAAGCTTATTTTTAAAAAGTCTTTGGTATGCATATAATTTACCATGCATTAAAAATTATAGAAAATTAGCATACTAATAAGATGTGTAGGGTTTGGGTTTTTTTTTTGTCTTTTTGTTCTTGTTGTCTTTACATTAAAAAAATCTTAGCAGACCATTTGATGCTGTGAGATACAGAGAATCTCTAATGTTTTCAGAGTTGATTGATATTTTGATTTTGCAATAATCAATGCTGGGAACATCACCTCATAAATACAGAGTTCAAAATGGCAGACGTACATTTCCAGACATTTCGGAAGTGATGGAAATCCTCTCATTATTCCACACCAAAATTTGCTGAATGATTTCTTTCTTAATGAGACTCAAGTCAGAAACTTTTACTTTTGAGCAATTTTTTTTGAAATGTTTTTAAATTTCAAGAAAAAAAATTAAATCAAGCATTCTAGGGACACATGCTTTTAATTCCAGCTAGGGCACACTTAGTCAGCTGGACGGTGAGAGACCCTGTCTCAACAAACAAACAAACAAACAAACAGCCTAAAGCAGACAACAGCTAAGGGACAACACAATATCTGACCTGTACGTACATGTGCATGGGAGCCCACACAAGCACAAATGCTCCGTCTAGGCTGCATTCAGAAAAAGGATAGGATAGACATTGAATCTTAGCTATCGTCTTTCAAACCAATCAAATAAACGTACTTAATCACACTTGTCCATTTCTGCTTTCAGTAATAGGAAGGAAGCAACTCTGAAAAACAAGAGAAATCTAAGAAGCAATTCCTGAAATAATATGAGTTTAATCTGGCAAGAATGTGGCGTGAAACCCAGGCTGTTGAGTGGGAGACACTGACACACACATCTTAAGTAGAGCCAGACTGAGTCGCAGAGGCCCACCCATCAGGGTTTGGTACTAACTATGTACTCTCCAATCTGCCTTCATTAGCTTCCTGTTTCACTATAATACCTAGATCTTTTTCTCTCCTGTGTTTAATTTGCAGTACACACACACACACACATACACACACATACACACACACAGAGGAAAATATCACTAAATATAAACATATTTAAGGGAAAAAAGCAAAATAAAACTCAGGGATTTTTTTTTTCAAATTTGGATTCTATAAACAAATAAACCATTTACCCAGTTTAAAAAAAAAAAAGGTATTTTCTCACTTCAACACACAAGCTAATGTTGTGAGCAGTCACTAGCAAAGACTGCTCAGGCATGGGTGTATTAGTCAGGGTTCTCTAGAGTCACAGAACTTGGGTAGTCTCTATGTAGTAAGGGAATTTGTTGACGACTTAAGTCTGTATCTGTAGTCCAACTCCCAACAACGGTCAGCAGCAGCTATGAATGGAAGTCCAAGGATCTAGCAGTTGCTCAGTCCCACAAGGCAAGCAAGGAAAGAAAGAGAGGGAGTCAATCTTCCTTCTTCCAATGTCCTTATGTAGGTCTCCAGCAGAAGGTGTGGCCCAGATTCCAGATGACCTTGATCTCCCTGTCTTAATCTTCTGGGATTCATAGCCACTATGCCTCAAGATCTCCATGCTAAGATCCAGGTCAAAAACTTGTATCTCTCAGTCTCTACATTAGGGCCACAGGTGAGCCTTCCAATTCTGGATTGTAGTTTATTCCAGATATAGTCAAGTTGACAACCAGGAATAGCCACTATAGTAGGTTTAAGCTAATAAGAACTCTTTATTAGCCAGCAGGCGACCAAACTTGGGCGCTCATAATCCCAGTGTAGCACTAAGCCTTTCTCAGGATGAGTTTTTAAGCTTAAAATCCACATCCCAGGGTGACATACCTCAATTAACAAGAACAGTTAGCCAGAAGCACAACTACAGAAGCCAAAAAGCAATGTTAGACCATTTCGAGCCTCTTCCAGGCCTGTGATGGATCCGGCCTTTTGTTGCAGGTAGTGCTGCTGCTCTACATGCTGGGTTTTACAGCCTGAATGGTATTTCAACCGTGGAGTCAGTTGTGCTGAGATCTGGGAATGTGTTACACTAATAATTGAGATTTAAAAAGAAAAGAAAACGCATTCTTACATTTACTTCATCAAAGGCTTACATCCAGTATATTAAGGAATTCTAAAAATGCAATAAATAGAAAACATCTCTGTTAATTAGATGAAAGGTTTAAACATTTCACTGGTGACTTTTGTTTGTCACAGAGAGATAATGGAAATCTTTACTGTTACTTACCTGGACTGCTAACTGGGGTTCTTTACACTTTTTGTGAGACTGATTTTCTCATCACAAAGGTGAAATGTTTCTAGTAACTTTCCCCCATTGATAATTCTCCAAGTGCCAACTGAATTTAGGCCAAACAAAGTCTGTATGTAGGGAAACTACAGAGTGAAGAAGGGTGTAACATCTTTAAAACTTGAGGAGCTCAGGGAGACTGGAGAGCATAGTACATTTTGATTGAGAGCTCTCAAAGGGAGACTAAGGGGCAAATGGTGTAGCAAGGCTCTGCCTGCCTGGTCTCCATCTCCTTCGCACCGAGGCCCTGCCCCATAACCAGTGAGTCAAAAATTCAGGAGTGCACCAAAAAGGGAAAACTGTCCAGTTGTTTTCAGTCCTCCTCTTCCTGTTCTCCTGGCCAAGCTTCAGAAAAGACGATGATCTCTTATAGATAAATCAGCCGACATTCAAAGGCTTCGGAAGGGAACATCTAACTCAAGGGCGGCTGTGGAGGGTAACCGCAGATACGCTGTTGCCTGCTGTTCTGGTAGGTAAACCTTAAAGTCGCAAGGAAGTAAATAAAACCAAGCCCTGAGCACTGAAACCGTAGCCATGATGCTACTGGAAACAAGAGGAGAACACCAGCACACATCTCAAGTAACTGAGGTTTAAATCACGTGCTGAACAACACATACAGAAATACCGAAGCAGAGAATAAACTGGGATGTGTGCACGCAGTTGTAAAAATAGAAGACGCTGGTGTTAGAAAGGAGAGAAAGGGCCAGTGAGAGAGCACATGGAAAAGATTAGATTTTAGCTGGTTGTGGTGGTGCACACCTCTAATCTCAGCACTTGGGAGGCAGAGGCAAGCGGATCTCTGAATTTGATGTCAGCCTGGTCTATATAGCAAGCTCCACTTCAGACAGGACTTCATAGAGAAACACTGGTGTGTGTGCGTGTGTGTGTGTATGTGTGTGTGTGCGTGCGTGAGAGAGAGAGAGAGAGAGAGAGAGAGAGAGAGAGATGCCCATGAGCAATCTGATAGAGGAAATTCCTCAGTTGAGTTCCCTCTTCCTAGACATGTCAAGTTGTCAACCAAGATTACCTATCACAAGTAGTAAGGGGATAGACAGAGAGATAGTTGAACTTTCATTAATTAAGGAATGTTAGAAAAGAGAAAGCCTATCACAAAACTATGTGCTCTTCACTGTAAACATTGGTAACTATTCCCATGGGCTTTCGGTAGCAGAAGGAAGACAGTTCCTGAACCTTTACAATTAGAGCAAACACAGAAATGTCCATTTTAAAGATGACATTTACATCTAAAACCAGTGGGAACATTACTTGTGTGTTCTAGAGACAAATTTCCTACTGCCAACTATAATTCCATCAAGTCAACAGTGTATTATTCTAGAAGCATCAATATGCACATAGTTTGGTATGTAGGTTATAAGCCCATGTTAAACATCGTTTTCTCACAGAGACCTTTCCTGAGAAACGCCCTCCTCACTTAACCTCTCTTTGTTCTTTATTATAGAACTTGTCCATTGTCCTAAAACACTAAACTGATTAATTCACAAAAGTCTTTAACACGGTCTTGTCACCCAGCAACACTGTGGGATGACAACTACCTGCCTTTTGTTTGCTCTTTCTTCTCAGTTTCTGGCACAGTGCCTGGCATAATTTCCATCAAATCTGTTTATGGTTCCAAGTCTCCTTGCGTTACTTCTGTCCTTTGTCATTCCCTGTATTGAGCCAGAACACATCCCAGTAGTTGACACCCATGAAGTGTTCATAGGTTACAAGAACGACTAGACTACTAGGGAGAAGAGAGCGACGGACTACACACCAGGAGGAACAGGATTCTTCTCAGAAGCACTACAGAAACTGGGAAGGGTGGAAGGAAGAAATGTCACTACCCAGGTGACCTCTGAGTCAAGAGCTGACTTGCTGGAGAGGCCTGAACCCGCTGCTATCATTCTCCTGGAAACTGGGGAAGTAGAGGAGAAATTCAGAGATTCAGAATTTAGAGTCTGTCATTCACTAAACAGATAAACTTTTAAAACAACGCTTACGTGCCGATGGCTCCCTTTTCAAGTGCAAGATGGAAAAGCTGCTGACGACCTCATGTCTGCTTTGGGAATTAAAGGAGAAGGTGCTTCAGAATCAGAACACACTGAGGACAGGAAGGGGACAAAGTGGTCAGTTATTTGACTGAGGGTTGGAAACTTTCCAAAGGGGAGGGGGGCGGTGAAAAGACAGACATTAAACCAGATTTTGAGTCAGCCTCTCCTCAGATTATCTAGTGGAATGGAATGAATCTGTTAGTCCCCAAAGAGCTATTACATCTTCAGTAAGCGCAGTAGTACATCTGGTTAGTCTGCCCTGGATTTCAATCAAGCCGCTAATGTTCAGTTGTGGCGCTCTCTTCTGCGCAACTGAGGACTAAGACTCTCAGAAGATAAGGACATTGCTCGTCCTGTTTCGTAGCTTTCTCAGTTTGAGCTCTTGAAGGCTGCTGGAGATAATTTGGCTCTACAAACAAGAGAGAAAATAGTCCTGGTTTTTACTATTATTAATCAATAATAGCTGCAAAGAGCTTTCTTGGGTAGAGAATTTTCTCAAAGTATGCTTGTGCATGGTATGTAGTTGAAGCACATTAACTGTGAGACAAGACTGAGACTTCCAGGTTTATTTGCTTGTTTGAAGCAAGCACCATCTCATTCTGTAACTCAGTTTGGCCTCCTCCTTGGCATCCTCCTGCCTCAGCGTCTGGGATGTCAGGAATAAAGCTGCACACCACACCAAGCCTGGCAGATTGTGGCTTTACTATTTCTCCCAGAACTAAATCTGAGAGGTAAAGATATTTGCCAAAATCCTTAACACATTTACACGGATATTTTGAAAGAGAGATGAGGTAACAAATAAGGAATCTGGATACTGGTCCAGGCTGTCTTCCTTTGCATCCCTTGTCCTTTTCCCCGCCCTCCTCCGCCCCTTTTCCTCAGTAATTTTTTTTTAATTTTTTTTGTTATTATTATTCTCTCCGCATCAGTTTCTAATATCATTCCTCTGGCACACTGGAATTACGGATTACTACAATCAAAGAACAAAAGCACATGGGTCGTTGCTTTGACTTTATGTGAACAGCATGTATTCCATGCAGCTGAAAGAAATCCAGCATCGTTTAATCACGCAGCAACATGCTACCTGAGCTGAGCCGTTAACAGACATTAGGCGTTGAAGTAAATGCTTGCAGACCTGTGTGGATGTTTCTTTTGCCTTTTAATTTAAATTACTATATAATCATCTGACTATAAAGTAGCCCTAAACTATAAACTGGTCACAACTTGAAAACTAAGACTTGAAAACATCAAAAGATAGTACTATAATTAAAATGTAATGACCATGAATCTCTACTTCCAGGTAGAAAACGGAAGGAAAGAGAAGAAACTAGTTTTAGTAAGGATTCCAATTTCATCAGCAGAACATTTTACTTCTTATGAGAAGCAACCCCAGATTGACAATTTTGAACATGATACAATTAATACAGCCTGTTATTTATTCCTTATGAAGTTGACATCATTACATCTACTAACCCAGGAGCCAGGCAGTGGTGGTGCACTCCTTTAATCCCAGCACTTGGGAGGCAGAGGCAGGTGGATTTCTGAGTTCAAGGCCCACCTAGTCTACAGAGTGAGTTCTAGGACAGCCAGGGCTACTCAGAGAAACCCTGTCTTGAAAAAACAAACAAAAAAACCCAAAAACTAAAAAACATATACTAACCCAGGACTATTTGTACTTTTTTCATTCTTGATTCACGTTCTCTGTGTCCTCCACTATCCCATACCAGGGACCATGTTTTTTACCATTCTCTTCCTACAGAATGTTATTGCATAAGATATCAAAACCACTAGGTAGTGGTGGTGCATGCCTTTAATCCCAGCACTCGGGAGGTAGAGGCAGGTGGATTTCTGAGTTCAAGGCCAGCCTGGTCTACAGAGTGAGTTCCAGGACAGCCAGGGCTATACAGAGAAACCCTGTCTCAACAAACAAACAAACAAAAAGAAACCAAAACAAACAAAACAAAAAAAAGATATCAAAACCATGCCATTAGTAACTATCTTTAGCCCAAGTAAATTCTGAGGAAAATGTAGTATGTCAAGTTGATTTATAATGTAAAATATTCTTTCACATTTTGACACTATTTGGGGGACACTGAATAAATTCTATTATTTATAATATCATTTATCTCTCATAAACCTGTCATACTTTAAAAAATTAGTTAAACACAAAATTTATAAGTGTATAAGAAGGGTGCAGGGAAACCACTCAACTGGACCACTCCATGGGTAGAAAGTAAGGTTCATTGTGGGACCAAGCTGCCAAGGCTATCTCTCAGGAGAAAGAGAAGAACAAACTCCTGGGCAAACAAGAAGATCTGAGATGCCGGTTAACAGGCCTTCCACTAGGGAGCAAGATGTCCTTGCCCAAAGTAGTTGAGCTTTGGGGCAAACTAAGGGAAGTTTCTAGTAAATAGCTCCCTTTGGCCTTTGTTTACCCAACAATCCTTCTGTTTACCCAGCCCAGAGTCCTGTTTAAGACCCTGTCACCAGCACTGCCATTTGGCACCACAACGCACCTCTGCTACCCTCATTCCTCCAGCCTCCATGCCCGCCTAAGCCTCCACCCCTCAGCTTTGGATCTAAAAAGAAGGCCTATAGGCTCCTCATAGAAAGTAGGAGTTACTAAAGGGAGCTGGGCATCTTGGTTGTGTTTGGTTTTGGTTGTTTCTCTTGGTTTGTTTTCTTGTTTCTTTCCTTACTTTATATTTTAAAAGGATTTTAAATACCTTACCTAAAAGTGGTGAAAGCTTTTCTGCTTCCAGTGACATGTGTCACCCCCGGGGGGGCGGGGGGACAGGGAACAAAGGGGAAATTCTCTTGAGAGTTTGGCAAGCTTTTCGGCATGCACAGGACCTATAGCTCCATTTTTGGTAAACTAAACAAAACACGGTCTGATACATGATAGGATAGGCACTCCCTATTATGTTTTTCAAGAAGACATTTTACAAAGATCCAGTTTAACTTATCTGACTCTGGAAGGAAATCTCCAGGAGCACAACCTGACCTGAGTTATATAATTATGCTACTTCACATGGCAAACTTCAAAGTGAGTTCTTTGTGGCCAGACCAACGCCACTACTCACCTCACAGCTAATCTGTGAAGATATTAGTCCAAGTTAGAAAATAAGAATGGTCGCTTGTAGAAAGCTCTCTGCAGCCCCACCTAGACGAACCGTGAGCCTTGAGCATGTGTGGGCAAGCACGTCACCCCTGAGCTCCCTTCTGAGCTCTGTAAAAGATTTGGTAACTACTAGTTTACACAATAACGACGAAGAGTGCCAACAGTAATCTCAGTCATAATCTACTTTCTACGATGTGTCCTCACATTCCGGGCTGGGGCTCCTGCTATGATCACTGCAAAGCCATTATGACTTAGGAGAACAAGATGTCCTCATCAGGCCTGCCTCTGACTGCAGAACTATTCCCAGGGCAATGTAAACACTGGTGAATTCTCAGTATCTGGAAATAGTTCACGCTCTCTCATCAAAGTCTGATCTGTTTTTTGTTTGGTTGGTTTTTGTTTGTTTGTTTGTTTGTTTTCTGGAGAGGGAAGAATCTTACCTCACTGTGACCTTGAAAGACACATCTCTAGACCTATCTAGAGAATTTTCACTTTGGATGTGAATTTTCACATATGACATAAGTAGATGCTAAAAAGAAATGGCCTGTGCTTATTAAGGGTCTTTTTTTTTTTTTAAGGATTTTCCTTTTAGTACATATCATTCCCTGTAGATTGGGGGGGTGGGAGTGAACATAATCTAATGCCTGCATTACTCTCATCTCTCAAGACTGCATTTTGTGACCAGGGATTAAACTTCTAGTGTGCCTTTAGGCCTTTCCCTGTATCTCCCTACATCAGCACATAATGAAGTTCTCAGTGTTCTACCTCAGTAACTAGTACATGTATTACAGTTTCCTGAAGATTGAACTCAGGATTCATGCTTGTACTATGCCAATTAAGCCACATCCCCAACCTAAAGTAGATATTATTCTAAAATCAAAAATTATAGACAAAATGTAAGGGTATATAGGTAAAATTTTCTTAAATCTCAAAATACCAAAATTAAGAGGGCTTTGCACAGTCTTTTTTCTTCTTTTTTTATGTATGGGAGTACACTGCTGCTGTCCTCACACACACCAGAAGAAAACATCATATCCCATTACAGATGGTTGTGAGCCACCATGTGGTTGCTGGGAATTGAACTCAGGTCCTCTGGAAGAACAGTCAATGCTCTTAACCACTGAGCCATCTCTCCAACCCCGGCTTTCTACAGTCTTAATATAGTAAACCTAACTTATTATTTGGAAAATCAGTATTGAATGATTTATACCATCACTCTGTCAAAATACCTGGGATTGCCAGGCGGTGGTGGCGCACGCCTTTAATCTCAGCACTTGGGAGGCAGAGGCAGGTGGATTTCTGAGTTCGAGGCCAGCCTGGTCTACAGAGTGAGTTCCAGGACAGCCAGGGCTATACAGAGAAACCCTGTCTCAAAAAACAAACAAACAAACAAACAAACAAAAAAAAAAACCCCTGGGATTAAGTGCAATTTCTATGACTCTATATTTCTATAAGACTGAATTCTATGAATTAATTCAGACCTTAGAAGTAGTCTAACAGGCTGGAGAGGTGGCTCAGTGTTTAAGAGAACTGACTGCTCTTCTGAAGGTGCTGAGTTCAATTCCCAGCAACCTCATGGTGGCTCACAACCACCCATAATGAGATCTGATGCCATTTTCTGAAGTGTCTGAAGACAGCTACAGTGTACTTACATATAATAATCTTTTTTTTTTTTAAAGAAAAAGTAATCTAATACAGAAAAGCATGCAAAAAGAACAAAATCCCACTCTAAATCCGTAATAAAAATCAATGCTTTCTACCATGTTTATGGATAAGGAATTTAAAAGTTATAAGTGGGGCACGTTTGTCACCTCAGGACTCAGGAGGCAGAGGCAGGAGGATCTCTGTGAGTTCCAGGCCAGCTTGGTCTGTATAGTGCGTTCCAGGGCATCCAGGCCTACACAGAGAGACCCCGTTCCAAAACAAAACAAAACAAAACAACCCAAAAGACAAAATCATAAAAATAAGATCCTTAAAGTAAAGGTGTATTGTGGATATATAAGATTAAAAACAATGCTTAGTGTAAGGTAAAGACATATTGTGGGTCTATGATACATACTCATTTTCCTTTGCCTCTCTCCTTTACCCCTTCTGGCTAAGCACTCTGTTAGCTAGCTATAGTTCCTAGTCAAATGTCAACAGCTACTGTGTTATGTTTTGTTTTGTTTCTGGCAAGGTGAGGAAAGTGGAATGAACTTGGACTTTGAAGGCAAACAGACTGCCTCTGTTTAGTACTGTACCTGGTTAGGCCCCCCTACTCTGGAGCATGGAGTTAACACCTTACAGTAAGTGGTCTTTCTCAGCCTTCTTAGGAGCATGCACTGGACACTCACTTTCTCCTCTCCCTCCCCTCCCCTAAGCTCACTGCTGATTCTTTTGAGGCAGGTTCTTGTGTAGTCCAGCCTGACCTTAAAACTTGAAACCCTCCTTACTCAGCCTTATTAATGCTTGTAAGGAGCCTGTACAGCCACAGAGTCTATTCACCTCCAAGGCTGTTGCTGCCCTCAGCCAGCTGTGACCCAATCAGGGAGACAGTATCATCACAGTCAGCTCCTGCCTTGACATCTTTGGGTGGAAGAGAGCAGCATAGGAGTGCCCTGAGCTACTCAGGTCACACTCTGGGCATTGTGCTCATTTGCTTTGTAGAAAAGTCAAATATAAAGCTGTCCAAAGTATTAATTATTGAATCGTGTCTTTAATGTCTTAGTTCCCCATCCTTGTCCAGATCAAAGACAAATGGGCAACTTAATGGACATGAGAGAGAGAGAGAGAGAGAGAGAGAGAGAGAGAGAGAGAGAGAGAGAGTATATCCACCTACATTTCCCAATCTGACACCTGGTACTATTGATCTCATAAACTGGATCGCTGCTGTGGGACTGTCTTGTACACTGTAGGATAAATTGCTTTTAGGTGACTTCAGCTTTTTTCCATAAGAATCTATTACATTTAAGTTACAATGAAATAAATGGCAGAAGGCACGGCATGTGGAAAAATAACTTATGAACAATTATATTTTAGAAATTGGTCTTATCTAAGCAAAGCTGCTCCACGTTCCTTATGTGTGTCTTTACACATACATGTAAGGATGACTTGACATTTTTAAATCTCATCATCCAAATAGACTAGATTGTGCTCCAAGTCCAATTATTTAAAGATATCTAAAGTGAAAGGTACATACGTTTATATAAATTTAAGTGAACGAGATGGGAAGAGTAAAATCTAAAAATAAGAGAGTAGAATCTTTAAGTGTCTACTTAACAGGGTCACTCATTATCCATGCCAGTCATTATGAAAGTTTCTTTACATGATGAATGATAAGCACAGGTTTTGAGTGTTGGAATATTTGTTTAGCTATTTTATTGGGTTCTTACACCTCTACTTCTTTCCAATCCCCCCTCCGCCAACACCAAGGAGGAGGAGGAGGTTAGCGGGAAAGGGGGACATAGTCCTCTGTGCACTACTTCCTGCTGCTCCAGGGCATCAGGTTCCTATGGGTAAGTCCAATCTTTGTGGTAGAATATCTCCAAATGGCAATCCAGCAATAGCAAACGAAGCAGCAGGCGGCAGCAGAGGAAGTAGCAGTGGCCACAGGCCCTCTCAGGACTTTACATTTGTCCCTCTCCACAATCCCCAGAATTAAACTGAAACTGGGCAAAAACTGTGCCCCTGCTAGTGCATGAGGCAGAGCATTATCACCAGCGGTGAAGCAGCCTCTTAGCCCACACCTGGGATCAAAACAAAAACATTCATGTAACAGGGCTTTTAAAGAAACCAAAATTCTCACCATAATTTTTATTTTTTAAATGGACTGTTCCATAATTTACAACATCTGATAATGTGGAATGAAAAACACCAGGATAACAAATGTGTATTATTCCCATTTTCAGAATGAAGGAAACCATTTCTGCCTGAAGATCGACCCACCCATTCTTTTCCATCTTCCCAGGCTCCCTTTCTCTTGCTGAAACCATGCTTTCTTTGCATTCCTCTATCTTCAGCCCTAAGAGCTACAAGATTAGCCATGTAGTGACACCGATAATAGAGGGTGGGTGTGTACTCCATTATATCTGCTTTCATGATGTTAGAAATGTTCACAGTAAAAAGCTGTTTTTTTTTTTTTTTTAACCATGTTCCAGTAAGAAAGACTAAATCTACTGGGTGCAGATTTAGCCCTCCCTGTTTCAAGCCATCAGCTTGGCACCTGCATCTTCTTCCCCAGTGTTTCCTTAGGTAGAGAATGCTATGGGGGGCTCACCGGCCACGTGCCTGGCATCCCGCCCACCAATCCGTATGTATGTCCTGTGAGAACATGCTTCTTAAAGCATCGTGTCTTGCTCTCTCGCATACTAGCCCTCATCACTCAACTTGTCTTTGTAACTACAGGAAAACAAACACAGTTCTACTCTTCAAAACTCCAAATAAACTAAAAAAGGAGGAAGGGCATGTGAGAGAGGTAAGCGGGGTGGTGGCGCAAGACTTTAATCCCAGCACTCGGGAGGCAGAGGCAGGCGGATTTCTGAGTTTGAGGCCAGCCTGGTCTACAGAGTGAGTTCCAGGACAGCCAGGGCTACATAGAGAAACCCTGTCTGGAAAAACAAAAACAAACAAACAAACAAAAAAGACCTGAGAGGTAGAGGCAGGAGGATCAGGAGTTCAAGGCTCTCTTTGACTCAACAGTAAATCTGAGGCCAGCCTGAGCCGCCTGAAACTGTCTCAAACAACAAAATACAAGAGCTTTCCATTTTTATCCAAATAATAGCACATCTCAACAGCATGAGTCCCAACACTATACAGTGCAAAAGTATTTGCACGTCCTCAACTCTTTTAGTAGTACTGGCATCAGAGAATGTTTGGGTTGAAAGGGGAACCTTATTTCCAGACTCATTTGTAACATGTCCCTCAGTAAATACATCATGCAAATCTGTGAAATATGTCTCTTTGACCTCTTCCATCACAAGAAACAAGAGACTTCCTTGAGTTTGAACAAATCCCAAGGATAATTCAAATAACGGATGAAAATAAAATCCCTTCCTATCATTGGTACTGGCTGTTCCATCAATTAAATTTAAGACGCAGCTTGAAGCGCTTCCATTGTGAACTTGAGGGCTTTGGGAGAAAGGGTGTCAAAGGGGGTGTGAATGGTAAGTGCTGTCTGCTTTCAGACCCCGGGACAAGGGACTGGGATGCCTATTTTACAAACTAAAACAGACCTGGCCTCTATGTTCTTCCAGCATCCCTCAGTCCCTACCTGGCTTGCCCTGTCCCCGACCTTGAACTTTGCAACCCAGAGGCTGAGCTGCCCTTCCCCCAGAGGCTCTTCCTTATACAATTAAGACATTTTGGTCTCTTCTCGTTCTGCTCGAGCCCTTTCCCTCTCCCTCCCTACCCACCCTCTCGTTTCCCCCAAGAGCGACTTCCCTTGCCTCGGTCCTTGGGGCCACTCGCCCTCCTGAGAGCAACTTTCCAATAAACCTGCCTTTAATACAGTCTGGTTTGAACTGGCTCATTTCACCTTGCAGCGGAGAAATAACCTATCAGTATCGCATCTGGAATCCCACTGAGGACCGTCGGGGGGGTGGGGGGGGGGGGTGGGCTTCACCCAGGCTGTGCTCTGTGCCTAGCAGAAAGCAAGCCGAGTGAAGCCACAGTTCAGATCCCTATAGGTATTCTTGACACGGTTCTCGGTGGCCTGGATTAAGAAAGACCCGGTAACTAGTTCCATTCTTTGGCTTCCCCCATTAATCTAGCAGATTAAGCCCAGAGTAACACTGACACCCACGGGAGGCCATTAGGCACTCTCCGACCCTGGGGAGCTTTCATCGTAAGAGTCCCCAAGGCACTCCGCCTCCGCTTCCTTCACAAGATCTCAGCTAACGAGGAAACGTGACGCCCGAAGAACGACGCACACAGCTGAAACGGCTGCTCCGACAACGGCCCTCCCCGCGGGGAACGCGGCAGCCTCTGCTCCGGACCGGACCCCTGTGGGCGGTCAGTCCGCGCAGAGTGCTGAGTCACGGTGAGGCAGCACGGCGCGGCGCGCCGCGGGAAGGCGGGCCGATGGTCACGTGGCCGGAGCTACCACAACAACGGCGGGCGTGCGGCGACGCCCTGGCGCTGCGGGGTCCGTGCCAGCTCCGCGTCCGGGTTTTCCCCCGACCTGCGGACTGGGCTTACGCGCGCGCGCGCGCGCGCTCGCACGACGGGCGCGCGGAGTTTGCGCGCACCGCTGGGTGCCCCAAGACCCCGAGTTCTTTCTCCTCTAAGGGAGCTGACCCGGATGCGCCTGCGATTGTGGCGGAGGAGAGAGAGAGGAGAGAGGGAGAGAGAGAAAGATAGTTCTGCTAGCTGGGATCTCTTTCTTCTCTTAGCATCCCCTCTCGACCCCTCCGCCTGCTGAAAAATGAGCTCCGGAGCTCAAACCCGACCGGCGGGCCGTCTTGTAACAGCGCAATCTTGGAAACGTGCAGGTGCAAAGAAAGCTCAGGCAGAAGGGAGCCACTTGCTGAGCGTTGATTCGCGATGGTGTCTCTTTTCATTTCAAACATAGTTAAAGGCACACTCAGGAAACAGATCTGCCCAGTGGCGCCACAGTGCCTGTGGCCAAGTTACTACCCTTAGTTCTGAGACCCTCGCACGGGAGTGAGCGTTCAAAGTTCAGACAGCAAGAGATCTCCCTGTGCGTCGGTAAAGCCCAGTTCAGTGCAGGCCAACTCAGATCACGGAGTAAATCCCCAGGGCGTTCAGTATCGCGCCGGAATTTGGCTATGCTAGAACTTGTCAGTTACTGAACCGTGCAAAATTTTCCTCCTGACACTGAGTTGACACTCTCCCTGGAGACTGCTTGCTTCACAGTCTCTCTGTGAGAAAACAGCAGGTAGGGAAAGTACTTTCCAACGTGTAAACAAAAGCCTACACCAGCTCTGTTTCAACGAAGTGGAGTGCAGGAGGCTACAGACAGGTCAGATTTTTCAGTAGCCGCCTTAAAAAACTGAAAAAGAACTTAGTGGGGTAATGTAAATAATGGGCTACTGAAATCTATTTTATTAAAACATCTGAAATCTATTTTATTAACGTTATATAAATGTTATATAATCCTGCCTCTGCCTCCCAAGTACGGCAGTTAAAATCATGCACTACCACCACCTGGCTACATATTTTAATGAGATATTTTCATTTTTGTAGTAAGTCTTCTAATCTGGAGGCTCCTGGGTCACTAAATTTTCATCAGACTTCATTTGCATGTTAATTTAATAAAATTTACAGTTGAAAATTCAACCAGTGCACATTCCCAACTTGTTCCAAATTTACATAAAAGTGTCCCAGTTACCAAGAGAAAGATGAAATTTTAATGAGTTGGTTGTTGCCTCGGTCTAGCCCAGGCTAGCCTCAAATTTGTGGTAATTCTTTCACAGCTTCCAGTGTGTGTGTATGTGTGGGGGGAGGTGTTATAGATGGGAGACACCACTGCCACTGAAATCAATTTTTGAAATACATTTAAAACAAGTTTGATAAAACTAAAAGTTCACTTTTTATGTCATGTTAGTGGGATTCCGAATGCTTAATAGTCTTGAGGCTGGCAGCTATCCTGCTGAGTCATGCAGGTGTATGAAAATGTGAGGTGAGATTTTGAGAATAACCAAATCATCTTTGGGATACTTTACATGCAGGTAAAACAGCTTTTCTCCCCATCTCCCAATACCTGCTCTTTCCACATTTAGTAAATACTAGTCTAGTTTGAACACTTTCCTAGAAGTACAAAACACACACACAGATACACACACACACACACACACACACACACACATCACCTCTACTCTAAGGAAAGCCAGTATCCAACATATATAATATATACAAATTCAGGCATAACTCAGGTAACCAGGACTCCAAGGAGTGTGTCAGCCCGAGAATCCCCAGCATCCAGAAAAGAAGAAAGAATGGTGGATCAGAAGGTAGTGACGACCTAGGAAGGCTGGTGGGGAGGGCACAGTAAGGTAGGGGCAGGAAGGAGCAAAGGTCAAGTGGTGGAGGTGTTAAAATGATTTTTAAAAAAATTATTATTCCAACTATGTGCTAGAGATAGATGGCCTCATCTGTCTCCGAGGTTTTAGATGCCGTCGAGCCTGTGTACGTACTTAACGCATTCCACTGTGGAAACCACATCATACTTTCAATATCTGTGGTCCCAAGATGGACACGTTCAATGAGAAAATATTCCTATCATGCACTCATCGCTTAGTGTTCATTGAATGTTGTGATGAGTGTTCATTAACTATTAAATCTAAAGCAAATGTGGCAGTTCATGCCTCTAATAATCCCAGCACTCAGGAGACTGAGGCAAGCTGGCTGCCTGGAGTTCTAGGCCAGGTTGAGCTACATAGTGAGATCTTGTCTCTAAATAACTACATGTTAAAAATGTAGCTACAGTGTAGGGGGGAAGGGTGTAATAAGTGTTTTCTGCCCTCTGTACATGAATGGATCATCTAGTTACTGCATGTATTTATCTAGTTGCAAAACATTAATCGAACAACTACTCAGGCAAGGTACCTTGTCTTCATTCCCACGGAATCCAGTTCCTAGAGCCTTCTGCACTCGGGGTAAAGCGCTCCCGAACAATAGAATGACCGGTGCTGGTTGAATCTTTGCTTCTGAAGGTGAGGAAACTGAAGAAACTTCTCACACTGCACCCTTGGAGACAGTCACAAGACCTCTTTTGCACAATGAGTGATGTCTGTGCCAACCAGAGATCCCATTGGTGAATAGTTAATGTATTTACAATGATGACATACATATATCTAATCCCTGTCCATACATGATTGCATGTAAATAGCCAGTAATCAAATCTATGCACATCCATGCCATGTGGAGCCATACAACATTCATTAAAAAGTATTAATCAGCAGGGCAATGGTAAGCGCACGTCTTTGATCCTCGCACTTGGGAGGTAGAGGCAGACGGATTTCTGAGTTTAAGGCCGGCCTGGTCTACAAAGTGAGTTCCAGGACAGCCAGAGCTGCACAGAGAAATCCTGTCTCAAAAAACAAATAAACAAACAAAAATATTACTCAGCAGGACGTGGTGGTGCCATATGTGATGCCAGCACATAGGAGGAAGGAGGATCTCTGTGAGTTTGAGGCCAGCAAAGCCAGTCTGGGACAGCCAGGGCTATGCAGAGAAACCCTGTCTCGTAAAACCAAGAAGAAAAAAGAAAAAAAGTATCACTCTTAATTATACCTGTACAAAGAGTTGAGCAGATATTTCAGCTGCCTCCCGAGTTCTTTTTCATAACACATTTTAATCTCTCACTGTTTCGTGAGCATTAGGCTCCCTTCCCACCTAAAAAGTAATCTTGTTGGCTTTTCATTAATTCAAACAATTCTTTTCTTTCTTACTTTCTTTCTTTTTTTTTCCCCAACCCAATTTTCTCTTTTCAGTTCTTATTTGCAGACAGCACCGTCACCCGCGGACACCCACGGCCTCGGCCCCGCCCCCGCCCCAGGCCCCGCCCACGACCCGCCGCTTCGTTCCCCGCCCCCCGCCGCAGCCTATAAAATCCGGAGCGCGGCGCGCGGAGCGGTAGGCGAGGAACTGGGCATGCTCGGTGTCGCCGCAGCTTTGGGTCGCAAGTAGGAAGCCCGTGCACGACACCGGCGGCGCCGAGTGGAGCGCTGCCGCGGCGGCCTGGGCCGCAGGGCCGGCGTGGGAGCGCGAGACCGGGCGGCGGCGAGAGACCTCAGCCCGGGCTGTCAACCGCGCGGCGGGGTCCGAGCCGGAGCGGGAACGGACGGGACGCCCGCCGCGCGGCCCGAGGGCGCCCCCAGAGCGGAGCTGCGGCCGGGAGGAGGACGCGGCCATGGGGCTGCTGTCCCAAGGCTCGCCGCTGAGCTGGGAAGAGACCCAGCGCCACGCCGACCACGTGCGGAGGCACGGCATCCTCCAGTTCCTGCACATCTACCACGCAGTCAAGGACCGGCACAAGGACGTGCTCAAGTGGGGTGACGAGGTGAGCCCGCGCGCCTTTGTTCCGCCAGGCCGCCCGCCGCCCCGCCACCGGCCCCGGCTCGGCGCTGGCGACTCGGGCTCATTCATTTCGGTCGGGACGAAAGCCGCTCGGATCCTGGGAGGGCCTGAGCGGGAGGGGTGTGTGTGGGTGAATAGCTGCCTCCCGGCGTCCGGTCGCACAGTTCGCCTTGGAGATGAGTGTGAACGGGACCGACTTGCTCCGGCTGGCTCGCTATCACGTTTCAAATCTCCAGGGTGTTTGCTGCGGCCCCCTTGTCATCTCTAGCTTCTTTTCTTAAACGCCTGTCACGTCTCACGCCGGTCCGCAAACTTTACAGTTATACTTTGCAACAAAACATTGCTAGGCTTAAGGACTTGGGGTTGCCTTCCTTAAAGACGGGAGACTTCATTTTCCTGTTGAACTGTAAATGCTTACAACTTAGAGGTTAGGTAAGACTGGTTAGATCCTGCAGCTAAGCGTTACCAGTCAATGCTAAAACTTGTGCTTGATCTCTGGGACCCATTTGTTCAAACCATCTGAAAGCGGCAACGCTAAACACATTTTTTTTTTTTTTTGCGCATTCCCTATTTTTAAATAATACATTGATAAAAAGATAAATAAACTTAATAACCTCCTGAGCCTGACCTTTGTTGTGTGGGTTTGGCATTTACCGTAGATAGCGTGCCACTCCTATACGTAATTTATCGTTTAGTCAGTATTATCCTTGGGCCAAGTTTCAAAGTGTTGCTGTACCAGCATAGAATATCTTGCAAAATGTTAGTTTTTCTGTATCTGATGTTGGCAGATGATTCTGCTTCTGCAGCCGGAAGAACTATGCTTGGACTTAGGAAGTGTAAGGACTAATAAATAATTAACATTTTTACAAAAATTGTCTATCACATTTCCTTTCAGGAAAGGGACACACTCGTTTGGCAGTTCTCCGGTTTTAGTCCAAAGTTTATTGTGTATTTACATTTGACAGTTCTTCATTTGTGTTCTGTGTGTCATTTACAGGACAGGAACATTATGGTTTTTATTCACTTGTTTTTCCTTAGAGCCTAACGATGTGCCTTGTATAGTTTGTTGGCAGCAGCAAATTGTGGCCATTGTTGAGCAATCAAAAATTTACTTTCACGTCTTTCACCATTTTACTAGGACTCCGTAAAGACAGAAATAAAAACAAATGAATGTCTTTGTAACCGTTCTGAGTTGAACGTTATCCACAGATGTTCAATGCCATCGATGCCCAGGGGTTCCCCAAGTCCCTTGCTTTCCTCCTTGCCTTTTCTCTAGTGGCCAGATCCCGCCCACATCCCTCTTTCTGTTCTAGAAAATGCTCCCCCTGTTGGCAGGAAGAGCATGTACAACTAACTGCCTATTTGGAGAGGCTTCCCCATGGCAGAGTAAAGAGGTGTGAGAGGAGCTGCAGAGCAGGACCTCAAGTATACTACCCACATTTCCATCATGACAGGATTTGGTGGATAGAGGGTTGGTACCAAGTTTACCTTCCTCCCCACAAAAGATCAAGGAGAGTGAAGAAGCCTGGTAACCTCTGTCTGTGTAGGGGAGAAGTTGGGCCCAGCATTTCAGCCAGTTAACACTTGTTTTTAAAGACAGGGTTTCTCTGGGTAGCCCTGACTGTCCTGGAACTCACTGTGTAGACCAGGCAAGTTGGACTCCAGAGGTGTAATCCTCCAATAATAAGTTGCCTGGCTAACACTGTTCCTACAGTAGATGACATCAGCAATATCCCTTGAAAACTTAGTGGCTGCTGAAGCTGCATTTCCAAATTTCTTTTTGCAAATATTCTGTCATAAGTTACATAGAAACCTATAAACTGATTTTCCCCCAACCTTCCAGTGTTGAGAGTTTACTTGGAAATAGCCTGATACTGAAAGGATTGGAGAACTGTGAGAAGTTCCTAGGGGACAAGGAGGAAAAGTCCCCACCTTTCTGGTGCTCCTGAATGACAGACACTTCAGTGAAGCCTTGGTCTCCCCGCCGGGGGCTGCACGCCCCTGCCTCTGACCTTTGGAGTACAGATACCTAGCCTCTACTGTGGCACTTTTACTTTTCGTCTGGCAGTCTCACGCCCAAGTATTTGTTATTGGCATCATGTGAGCCTTATGAGCAAGAGCAGAAGTTACCGCGCACAGTAGGAACTTACTGTCACACACTGAGATGTCTGAAGGCTGGTCAGGATCTTAACATGCCACCTGTAAGTGGAAGCCTTGGGGAGTAACTGAGAGTCAGACTGAGTAGATAGGAAGGGGAAGGTGTGGTGAGTGGTATGGGCCCTGGAGATGAGGCTAGCTCTGCCGCGGAGAAGTGTTTTAGATGGTGGTGTGTTGCACTGGATAGGCACAATACCAAATACAGTGGGAGGGTCACATATCAGATAGCCTGCATATCAGATGTTTATATTACAATTCAGAGCAGTAGCAAAATTATAGTTATTAAGTAGCAATGAAAATAATTTTATGGTGGGGGGGAACGTCACCACAACAGGAGAACTGTAT
>JADRCD010207080.1:37111-89576 GCA_019843815.1 Montemys delectorum
ATAATTTTATGGTGGGGGGGAACGTCACCACAACAGGAGAACTGTATTAAAGGGTCTCAGCATTAGGGAAGTTGACATTAGGGGCGTGGACTTGGTTGTTTGTTTGCTTGGTTTTGTTTGTTTGTTTGATTTTTTTTTTCCTCTCTTTTTTCTACACATGCCTATTTCACCTTTAATATGACAGCTCCTAACTCTGGGCACCATTTATTAGGATGTTTCTTTGGGAAATGGAAGTTTTAAGTTGAAGAACCAAATACCACTTGTTCCTGGATGAGGATGATATGGGAAAGGAGGAGTCTTTAGGTACAGGTTTTGTTTATAGCTCAGTGTTTATATTTTAAAATACTGATAGAGGAAGCTGGGCACGGTAGCATAGACCTTCAGCCCCAGCATTCTGGAAGCAATTGAATCTCTGTGAGTTCAAGGCCAGCCTGGTCTATGTAGTAAGTTCTAGGACAGCCAGGGCTACATTGAGAAGCCCCATCACAAACAGACAATAAATAAAATACTGATGCAGGGCTAGGGACGTAATTCAGTTGGAGAGTTCTTTTCTAGCATGCATAAGACCCTTGGTTTAATCTCCACTATCCTGTAGTGTAGCTACTACTTAAAAAAAAAGTATTGCTGTTAGCTTAGCCAAGCCTTTTCAGTTATTTAGTAGCAGAATTGAAACCTGACTCTAAAGTTTTAGATGATTTGCAATGCTTGGCATGTTCCCAAATCCCCTTTACAGCACTTACAGAGTGCAGGCATGGAGCTATCAGGACATATGCAAAAAGCAGATGTATAAAAGATGCCAGTTATGGAGTGAGGAAAGTTCTGAGTGAACGAGGAGTCATGTTAAAGGCCAAAGCCTCAGACTCATGGGACGTTGGCAAGGTCTTTCCCATACCAGTACATTCTAAGACGACTTACCTACAGAGACCTCCTACAAGACTTAGCTAATTCCCTGCCCTTGTGGAGGCTCTTGGTTGGTGCTGCACCATCAGAGTGAGCATAGCCTATCTGAGTCCTCCTTGTGTTCTTTCTTCATCGCAGCCCCAGATATGGTAAAGATGAGAACTTGAAAAGTAAATAATATGTGTTAATAAAAATTTAAACAAAAAGTTTTAATGCAGGAAAAAGAAGCAAATATTTTGAGATGTTTTTAACCAAATAGAGTAGTTGGTTCTCAAAGAATGTCTTCCCCAAAGCCAGTTATTCAAGTTTGCTGCTTTGTCTCAAGGATATGCTCAGCAAGCACACTACCACTGAGCTATAGCCTCAGCCCTTTTTTAAATTTTGAAATAGGCAGGCCTTGAACTTTTAATCTTCCTGCTTCCAGTAGACTAGGGTCATAGGCCTGTGTCACCAGGCCTCACTTTACATGTCATTTAAATAGCCACAGGCATCTGTGAGTCATTCCACATTCATTGTTTTGTGTTTACAGCCAGATCTGTTTCATTAGCTTAGTAGTTTATGATGCAATTTTAAATGGCTTGCCAGTTTAAAGCACATGTTGTTTTTCCAGAAAGCCCAGTTTCCATTGCCTCCGAACATCCATTGTAACTCCAGTCCCAACACTCTGGCCTCTGAGAGTACTACACTCCTCTGGGGTACAGACGTATGTACACATACACTCAGAATAAAATGACAGTAAATAATAACATTGCATTTCAGAATCACATTTATTGACTTAATAGAATAAGCAGTTGAACACATCTCATTCTTTTTTTGAATGTTATTTTAAACTTTATTATTTTAAAAAAATGTTGTAAATAAAAAAAGTCACACATCAAAATTAGACTGGACCCAAAGACCCAATGAACTTATATTGCAGTTAGAATAGTGCCACCAACTCTAGAGGTGATGGGTGGGACCTGGGACAACAGAGCTGATACAAGTTTCATGCAATACCCAGCTTTATTCACAACATCAGACAGTTTATACACTGAGGGGTAAGAATCACCTGACATAGAAAGGATAGTGTAAACATTTAATGAAGTACCACCAGCAAGCAATAATGAGTAATCTGAAGTAAGCTCACTCCTGCCTGACGCAGCTGGGAGGAGCATGTAAACTCATTCCTTGAATAGATCCATGTTTTGAAGAAACTAAAGTCACAAGACTTGTTTCTTTGGAGTTTTCTCAGAAGTACTCAGAATTCTCCTCACATGACTTCATTCTTAGACCATGTTCTGGCAGAATAGCTATTCAGAACACAAACTGAAATTTTATATTGGATTTTATATTTTGACAGTTGAATGAATATATGTATAACTACTACCAAAAATAGATAGAACTAGAAAAACAATTGGTTTTATATTCTTTTGTAATTTGGGTCTGTTACATACATTCAGTCCTTCCTTATTCCCTAATATTTAGCTTTTTAAAATTCTCCTTTCTACATATTATACTGACTTACATGTACATTTATTTATATATATTATTAGCTAGATTCCAAATGTCTGATTTGTATGTCCTCCCTTAAGTCCATTCTAAGCCCATCTATTTTCCTGCAAGTTTTGTGATCACATTTTTCTCTAACACTAAATAGTATTATATACACTATATGTATGTATGCCAGATTTTCATTATATGTTCCTCTGTTTGATGGACAACTAGGTTGATTCTGATTCCTTTCTATAGTGGAAAAAAAAGCAGCAATAAACAGGTAAATAGCTCTATGGTAGGGTATGGAGTTCTGTGGAGAAATGCCCAGGAGTGAAGTAGCTCATACTACTCATATGGTAGTTCTAGTTTTAATTTTTTGAGAAATCTTCAAACGCATTTCCGCAGTGGCTATATTAATTTTCACCCCCACTGCAGTGAATAAGGGTTCCTTTCTCTCCACATCCTCTCTAACATTCGTTGTTAGATTTATTGATGATAGCCATTCCACCTGAGGCAGGTGAGGGAGTAGTTTGAATTTGAATTTTCCTGATAGGGATATTGAGCACTTTTAAAGTTAATTATTGGCCATTTGTGAGGTTTTTCGTTTTTTTTGTTTTGTGAACACTGTCTACTTAGTTAATCCGTCTGTTCATTGATTGGCAGTTTATTTCCTTGATATTTAATTTTTGCAACTTTTGTAAACTCTGAATATTAACTTCTTATCTGAAGGGAAAACAATTCACTTCTGAATAGGTATCACAAAGATTCTGGTCATGCCTTTCCCCTAGCCCCAATTTATCTAAATTTCATAGGAAAGAAAGACAGCTTATGTATTATGTCTGTGCATACACATGCATTTGTGTTGAGTGTTGCGCCAGTGCTTGCTGAAGGACTAGGCTTCCGCTGCCTGCAGAGGTGTGCTCCCCACTCTGTATACTTTTATCTCTGTTTGTTGCACTGTCCACTGATCTGACTTTCCTTTGTTCTGTAGAGCATAAAGTCACGATATACCATCTCTCTTTGCTTTGGAATTGTTGTTTTTATTTGTTCATTGTTTGTTTGCTTGCTTGTTTTTCTGGTTTCTGGAGACATGGTTTCTCCATGTAGCCCTAGCTGTTGAGAACTTGCTCTGTAGACCATACTGGCCTCAAACTCAAGAGATCTGCCTGCCTCTACCTCCTGAATGCTGGAATTAAAGGCTTGTGTACTATTGCTTTTTGTTTTTTTTTTTAAATTAGTTTAAATTTGTTTCTAGAGACATTGAAATTCCATGAGATTTAGAACCAGGTAGTCAGTTTGTCTAAAAAAATAAGCTCTCATGAGATTTTGATCTCATTAGAACTCTATTGAGTCCTCATAATCAATTTGAGAATTGAAACCTAAACAATATTGAATCTCCTAATCATGAAGAAGTAAATCTCTCGCTACATCTCTAATTTCTCAACAGTGCGTCATAGTTTTCAGTGTGTTGGTCTTGCACGTACAAGACCATATATACTTGCTGATTTCTTTTTGTTTTGTTTTGTTTTGTTTTGTTTTGTTTTTCTTTTTTCTTTCTTTTTTGGTTTTTGGAGACAGGGTTTCTCTGTGTAGCCCTGGCTGTCCTAGAACTCACTCTGTAGACCAGGCTGGCCTCGAATTCAGAAATCCACCTGCCTCTGCCTCCCAAGTGCTGGGATTAAAGGCGTGTGCTACCACTGCCTGATTTTCTAAATTTGTCATTTATCCTTCCACCTTCTAAACCCACTCTTCTGGACACTGAATTACAATAATTAACCTGGTTCTAATGATTGCTTTGGACAATTCAGGTCACCTGCCATTTAGTTGACCCAACCTCCATATTTAGTATGCTTGTGTACTTTGGATGCCTGGCAGTCTCTGAATGATAGAATGAACTCTACCTTGTGAGGTTCTTAGTGTTTAGATGTTCCTGTATGAGTTCATAATACTTCTGAATATAATTACTTAGAGAGAGTAGTTTTTATAGTTTAGGAGTAGCTCCAGAAAAAGTCTACATACTTATGTGTCCTCTACCTAGTACTCCTGAATTAGAATTTAATTGGAGTGCAAATACTTTGGGGGTACTTCTATATAACATTGAATTCTGTATAACTTTCTGAATTCTTGAGGAAGAGCCTTTGCAGCTCTCTGGGCTTTTCTTGTGTGTTTGGGTTTTATATTCCTTTTGTTTAAGGAATGTAAGCCTCCCTCCACACTTTGTTATCCTTCCAGCTCTGTTCTCCTTTGTCTATACTTTGCCCAAGCTGGCTGTCCTCCTGGTTCTGAGACACTCAATAACCAAGATTGGCCAACCTTTTCTTATTTGTTTTGGTATCCTTTTGTTTTTCTGGTGCCAGGGATTCCAGTCAGGGCCTTGTGCATTTTAGGCACATGCTTTTAATACTTTTTAACAGTTTGAGTATGTTCTAAATGTCAGCAAGTTTGGAAAATCCTGAAATGCACACAACAAATATTCGAATCTGTTTTCTTTCCTTGTCTGGATGGGGTTTTAACATTGTCTCTGAAGCAGCATGCACTGAAGGCTGCCATCTGATTGTGTAGTCATGCATAGTAAACTTCTGAATTTTTGTCTGTACCAAGGGAGTAAACCTATTTGAACCTTGTAGCTATTCTAGGAAATCAACAAGCAGACTAAGTGGTACAAACTGCTCTTCAGAGAAATTGAAACTTCAACTTTTCTGACATGGTAAGGCTCCAAAGGCCATATTTCCATGGTGGGCTGCTTTCAAATTCAGGAGTATTTATTTATTGACTACTTCCTGTATACCAATGGTTCTCACCCTTCCTAATGCCATGATTCTTTAATATAGTTCCTCATGTTGTGGTGAGCCCCAACTATAAAATCATTTCTATTGCTACTTCATACTGTTGTGAATTATAATATAAATATCTATGTTTTCTGATGGTCTTAGGTGACCCCTGTGAAAGGGTTGTTTGACACCCCCCAAAGAGGTCTTGACTCCTAGGTTGAGAACCACTGCTGTATATTACCATGTCCTGTGCTGGCCCAGGAAAAGAGAGGATGAAGAAGAGAAAGAAGCTTGCTGCCACTGAGAAAGCCCCTGGCTGGAGGGTAGGCTCTGTTCCAGAGCAGAGTTATGTGGCTTTGACAGAGCCAGCATGGGAAACTGAGATGGACAGAAGTTGAGGCCCAAAAGAAGGTCGAGTCCATATTCCTAACGTACTTGTTCATAGGCTGTGTAGGGAGCTGTGTGGGACAGTAAATTGTTGCATGAGACTCAGAAACAGAAGTGAACAAATGTGTGTCCACCCCCGATAAGGCACAAGTGGCAGACCAAAGAAACAATCGCACCGAAGTCCAGCTTGGCAAAGCATTGTGCTTACTGGGGACACTTACAAGGGTCTAGGGGAAGGGTGACTTTCAGGAGAACAGACAGAAGGCAGCTATATCACGGGAATGGCTACCCCAGCCTGGGTGCTGACTCCTTAAAGCTAATCTTGGGGCTGCTGTGGAACATGCAGGCAGTGGACAGTTTTGTCAGTCTCTGCTCCTCTCCAGTGCTTGTTCACTGCTTCCATAGTCTTAGAGAGGAACCTGTTGATCTTACTAATTTCAGGAACTTCCTAGATCTTGGGAGTTTGTCCCTCCCCACCCCTTTCATGAAGGAAGTATTTCAATTTGGAGGAAAGTGCTACACCCAGTCTGCCTGGAGGTTCAAGGATAGTATTTGGAGATTTTTTTCTAGATTATTTAATAATAGTCTGAAAGATGGGTCAGTACTAGGGTGCATGGAGACAGACTCAAGGGCAAGCATGTAGTGCTTGCTAGCAGGGTTTTTTGTCTGGATGCTACTTTGTTTCTTTTAAACATTTGTGTTATAGTGCTTCGGTCAGACCTAGAAGACCTCACACATGGCGACCACAAAAGCTAGTCCTCCCTAAGAGTTTATATTGATGCATTATTGTTAGTAACCAAAAAACTTGGCTGTAGGCCCTGGTCTGTCCTAGGAGAGTAGGTGGTCCTACTCTGTTATTTGAGTGCTCTCTGTTCATATTGTGTCTGCTGTGGTCAGGATTTTGTAGTTTAATTTCTACAATAAGATTACAAAAGTATCCCAAAGACAGATATTCCAGATGACACAGATGTCTACACCATCTATTATCTTCTTTGCAGTTTCCTTGCAAGATTCTTTTAAGTCTTTTGTTACTAAAAGGCATGCAAATTTCTCAGAAACCCTAAAGTAAGGGACTCCTGAATATTTTTCTTCAAATTTAGAAACTGTTCAAAATCTGAGATGTGAACGGAGGAAATGGCTCAATGAATAAAAGCTTTACCATGGAAAGTGAAGACCTGACTTCAAATCCTCAGAACGCATGTAAAAACCAGCTGTAGCAGTCCAAGCATGTGTAATCCCTGCTCTCTGAGGACATAGGAGGTGAAGACAGGATAATCTCTGGAAGGTTGTGGGCCAGCTAGCCTGGCAAACACAGTAGAAAAATGACAAAGACTATCTCAAGCAAAATAGAAAACAAGAAGGCTGATGCACAGGAATATACCCACACGTTTATGTGACATACACAAAAAATCTGGGATGTAATTTTTATCTTATTGGAATTAACTGTAGGAGTCAGGAGGTCAGGTTCTTAGCGCTCTACAGATATAAGCATGGTCTAAAGGATCATCCACGCCAGGCATGGTGGCGCATGCCTTTAATCCCAGCACTTGGGAGGCAGAGGCAGGTGGATTTCTGGGTTCGAGGCCAGCCTGGTCTACAGAGTGAGCTCCAGGACAGCCAGGGATACACAGAGAAACCCTGTCTCGAAAAAACCAAAAAAAAAAAAAAAAAAAAAAAAAAAAAAAAAAAAAGGATCATCCATACTTCTGCACTGTTTAAAATAGTTAGTGATAGCAGCAGTCACTGAAAGCTCATAACGTTTTTTTAAAAACCTCATGGAGTTTATTCTCTGAGAGCTGCAAGTCTCAGACATATCTAAAGAGGAGTTAAGTGTTGTTGCTTCATTGACTAGCACTCCAGTAGTCCTGACTGTGCTGGTAGGCTGAGAAGTGGCCGTGTCTAGGGCTTAGGATCCATTGACCCTTCTTCTAATCAAGTAGAGTAAGAGCCAGGAAGTGCCGAAAGCACAGAACTCACACACATTTCACTCCCAGCTCTTACCCAGAAAAGACTTACTCTGTACTCAGCTCTGAAGAGCTTAGTTGTCTAGTTGCTTGACTCAGAATGAACTAGGGAAAATGGATTGAGGTGAAAATAGCAAGAGTCAGTTTGGCCACTCTGTACAATTCCAAGTGACTTACTTTGACCAAAAAAGAAATGCACTTGCCTAAAGACCTAATACAAAGTGAAAATGTGCCCAGCATCTTACTGGTAACAGAAGAGTGTGCAGTTGGCTCAGATTCCCACTCATGTACGTGGAGAGGTTTATAAGCCTGTGTTCTAAAAGGTAACTTTGGAAACAAGATTACATTTAAGTAAAAGGGGATTCTGGGAAAGCAGAGTAGTAGGTAAGGCAGCTTGTTACAGTGTGGGTGGTTGTTTTAGGAGAAGCCAGTGTGTGAGGCCTACAAAGTTCCCCCAGAGAAGGAATACAGGAGAGTACTTTGACCTGGCATGGTTACTGGAGGAACGGAAAGGCAAGTGCGCCTGCAGCATGGTGGAAAGGAGTTGGATGAAGGATGGCACGTAATGTGATTTTTACTGTGAGCCCTTGAAGTGTTCAGAACAGGGGAGTGATTGAATAGCACAGTGAAGGACACTGGGTCACGCTGTTAGCACATTTTGTACATAGGTAGGCTTTCGTTAACTAAGACCAGATCCCAAATAAGGTTCTCGTAGAACAGTATTTTTGTCAGCTAAATGACATACTCTTGTATTTCTTTCTCTGTTACAATAAATGCATATTTTCTAGTATTAATCACACCTAACATGACCACCAAGGTGTTGTAATCAACTTGTAAAAAGCTTTATGACTCTGCTGTAGAACAAGACAGCAGTGAGCACTGGCTTGTGCTGCCAGTGTGTTTCGTGCCATTCTTCAGGGGCCCGTGGCGTTGATACTGTCTTCACATTAAAAGAAAACATATTACAACAAAAACACCAGAAAGTGAGGCATGTGGTTCCGAAAGGATTGGCTGTACTCTTCACTGCTTCCCACAGGTTGCTGCCCAAGCAGGCAGGAGGAACTGGTGGTCTGTACAGACATCACCACAGATGAATGAGAAAGAGGAATAGGGCAAAGGGATGAAATACCACTCCTCACGAGGACATGAATGCATCTCAGAGCCGTAGAGGTGAACATAAGCATAAGCATTCTTCATCATCAGACAGTCAGTGAGATGTCAGCACTCTGGCACTGTTCACTGCTTGTGTAGTATGTATATTCGTTGGTCCAGAGGACAAAGGCTGCCAAGTTGAGAATGTAACTGTAGCCTTCCTGGCCACTCTGCTAGCACACTGACCCCTAGGAAAGGCAAAGACTAGACCAGTCCTTCAGAAGATACTCAGGCAGCCTCTGCTGAACTAGAGACCCTTGACCTTTAGATATGATTCAGCTTTGTCTGAATGTCCCCGGTCATGTCTAAAGCAGGCTGCGATGACTCTGATGCTCAGCCTGCTGACATCAGGTACAGCTTTGGGATCCTGACAAGGCCTCTGTGAGCTGTGACTTACAAAGGATCCGCATTCAGATTCTTAATGGTTTGGAATGGCATTAAACTACATATGCTGGGAGAAAGGGGACTTGTGTTCTGACATCCTGTCTCCAAGGCATACATGGTCCTTTGTGAGCACAGTGGGTTTACTCCACTTTGGAGTTACCTGTTTTGTAATTTGGTTCCTAGGAACTTAGACCGCATTCTCCTTTTCTCACAGGACTTAGAACAAAGTAAACATATGGTATAGGGGGATGTGTTTACTCACCTCTCTGGTACCTCAGAACACCCATGCATGTTCTCTCTAGTAATAGACTGCTTCCATGCTGAAGCCAAGTCCACAGTTCTCACACATTTAAGATGGCGACCTCAGCTCCCCTCCAACTCTGCCTACTGCCGGGCAGTAGAATGAAAACAGCCTCTCTCTGTATACATGTGACTAGAACTCTGGCAGAGGAATATAGTTTGGGGAAAGAGCTAAGGAGTTCATTTGTCCTTAAAATCTAGATGCTAAAATTCTGAAGCACAGTTGTTTTGAGGAAAATAACTACTTATATTTATAATACTGTGAGTTATATGACTTACCAAAACAAACATCACATCAGTAACCTGACGTGTTTCCTTCTTAGGCTTGAATGAGAAGACTAGTTCGGCTCATAAGCAAGGTAGGGCTTCGTACGTGTCAGACAACTTAAGATGATATGCTGAAAGTGATGACATGATTAAAGAAATAACTAACATAAATTCAGAGGCCCAGAAAATAGATGTTTTATGTCATCCTTAAAGCATGAAGATGCAGTGCGGCTTAGTGGCTAAAGGTGGCTTCCCCACACCCCAGCAGCCCGAGTGGAACTGCTGGGGCTCATGTGATGAGGGGGTGCTAGCCAGCTCCTACTAGTTATCATCCCATCTCCATACACAGGCTCCAACTGCCTACATTATAAAGAAATGCGGAGAAAATTATTCATGAGAGAGGAAATCTACTTTTGTGGCTTCTTTTGTGCCACTATGAGTGTCTGGGTCAGAACTGTGGTCTTCCTTAGGTTTTTGTCCTTTCTACAGTAATAGCAATGTTCTAGTACTAAATACTCTGTACTGTCTAGTTGAGATCAGATAACTGAAATTTTATTTTATATTTACTCTATATTAATTAGAGTCTAAATAACCACAAGGAGAACTTTCCTTTTGTAAGAGTCACAATCCCATTCTCCTCTCCTTTAAAGTCTTGATTTTTCACATGGGCCTCTTCTCACTGAACTAGGCATGTGGGGAATTTCCTCTGTGGGCCAATGCCACTTACTAGAGAAGTTCACTTATGCAGTGTTAAAATTGCAATGAACAGTTAATATGTTCTAAGGTAAAAACCAGCGAGCTCTGGAAGCTGCAGGCCTGATCAAGCATGCCAGATGCCACCCAAAGATCAGGTCAGGATGAAACCAAATTTACTTTGATTTCTAAATATCTAAACTTCCTCTGGAATGTATTGTAGGATTCTGTGATATAAATTGACATCTGGACGTGTGTGAGGAGGATGGGGAGGCATTATCTTAGGATACATGAGGTGTTTTAGGATTCCACTAAAACCCCTCCTTTTTGAGGCATGATCAATTTATTATAACATCTCACTAGTTTACAGTACTGCATATTATCACAGGCAGAAAGCCCCAGGACACTTGGTCCTCCAAAACTGTGAGTGGTACTCCAAAGCATGACTGGAAATGTAGTAATAATTCTGACACTAGAGTGCACCTTGAATCAAATCTGACCCATCTCAAATTTTTGTATGAAAATTTTTGCATTAGAATTTTGTCTTAGTCATTGTTCTATTGCTGTGAAGAGGCACAGTGACCATGGCAACTCTTTAAAAGGAAACCATTTAATTGGGTCTGGCTTACACTTTGAGAAGTTTAATTCATTATTATCATGGTAGAGCATGGTGGCACACATGGTGCTGGAGCAGTAGCTGAGCTCTACAATCTCATCTGTTGGACAGGACAACAGAGCCTAGGCCTGGCTTTTCAAACCTCCCAGCTCACCCTCAGTAACACACTTTCTCCAGCAAGGCTATACCTCCTAATCTTTCTAATCCTTCCAAAGAGTTCCACTCCCATTGACTATGTATACATGCACCTATGGAAGCCATTCTTATTCAGAACACCACAGATTTCTCAGTTTTACACTGTGCTTAATGCCAGTAGTCTTGACATTCAGAGTCTCCTTACCTAACTATGGGGTGGCTGACATTAAGTGTCACCGGTGCAGCTTGAGCCTTCAGGCACTTCAGGTTTGTGTGTCATGCTAGATGTGGAAATGATGCTGTCCAATTTGGCTGAGAGTATGCCCCCAGAATGAGTTATTAATGTTTTCTGTATTGGGAATCTTGTTTCTGAGACACCAGGCAAGGTTTAAGAGTTTATGATTTAGAGGATTACTATTGTAGGATGCTGTGCAGTGTATGAGCTCTTGGTACATCTTCTGCAGAGACATTAGCACCCAGGAGTGGCTACAGAAGTAGAGAGAGTGCTGAAGGCTTTGTTGAAGAATAAAAGAACAAAAGAAATCGTGTTAGCTGGACTATGCCTTAAATCTAGAAAACTGTTTCCACACAACAAAATATTAATAACCAATTTGAGGAAGAACTCCCAACCATCACTGATTTAGTAATCTGTTCTCACTGGTGCCTTGGCCTTCACAATGTCTGTGGAGTTGTCCAGGAGTTGGTCTAAGGAGAAAACTGGGTCTCTGGGGAATGCTGAGAGTTCTAGACGTTGACTCAAACTACTACAGAGGCTAGAAGACAGTTAATAGCGGAAGGGCTGGCCTGAACCCAGCTCCTGGAGGGTAGGTGGGGACTTGTCTAAGCTATAAGAAACTTTGCCTTCCTACCCTTCTATACTGACCTTCCCTAGGATGTACAGGGTCCTCAACATGCTGGGAGTGGGGGGAGGGGCTAATATATAGTCCTTAGTGGCCTTTTATACCTCAGGTTCAGGTGTGTGTTGGATGGGTTAAATACTTTCTGAATGTGTGGATTCCTTAGTTGTTATTCATACAGACGCTGACAGAGGAGCTTTCCCGAAGTACATCTTCTGGAAAACTTCCCAATAGTCGTAGAGAAATGGATCACACTTCTTTCCTCGCTTCAAGTAGAAACCAAGAAGGCAGTGCTTCATTAAATGCCCAGATGCTCAGCCTCTTCCCAACGGCTTCAAAATTATAAAACTAAGAGGAGGTGGAAACTTTAATTTGTACTACTGGCAGATGCCACTTACAGGCTTCATATAATTCCTCAGATTTTAAATATTACTGTTATTTTAACCTTTAACACTACAAATATTTTCTGTATGCCTGTTCTATATTGAGTTTATTACAGAGTACTTTACATCACCCCCAATTAAGATTCTTTATTTTTTTGGTATAATTTCACATGGCTATAAAGATGCTCACATTTGCTCAAACCTGCATTATGACTTAGGATTATATATCTGGTTGTTCCTAGCAACACTAACACAGTAGTGTTCACAATAGTCTTTTATGTGTGTCTTTGCCTTGATTCAATAGCTCAGAGATATTTGAGGCTAGATTTTTTGTCTCTGTTCTTGATTCAGCTGTTGAAAGTTATTAGGGACCTTTATTTAACAGGATAAAAATTACTCTCAGCAATGGAAATGTCAGGAACTCAAATGTTAACATATAGAGAAAGCAGTGTACATTTAAAAGATAGCAAAGTGGGCAGGCATTTTTACTGAGCCTGTTCTCCATATGGAAGGATAACTCACGAGTGCTAGACAGCCCTGTTTCAACTCTGTGTAGGGAGTTGTCTTCTGTGTCCTATGGAGAATAGACATGTGCTGGAAGTTATTTTCTTCCCTTGCAACTTCTAGGATGCTACATTTACTACATGACATTAAATTCACTCTGCAGCCCATTTATGTTTTCAGAATGGTGTGTGTGTTCAGTCTGCTTATGAGATGGTGCTGGAATTCTGGCCTTATAGCCCAGGCAGGGTTAGAAGATTGGCATATTCAGTCCTTTATTGGAGGGTTAGTTACTAAGATAACCTTCCAGAGGTTCCTGAAGCCATACACAGCGTTGAACTGTACTTATGATCCTCCTACATATAATCAAGTTTAATTGCTGCTCACAGTGAGAAAATAACAAATAATTAAAATACACTATAAGAAGTTACATGACTGGTCTTTGTCAGAAGTAAAGACAGTTTTGGGGACTGCAGGTGTAACTGAAACCAGAGAAAGAAAACCTCAAGTAAGGGGGACTGCTCCTGTTAGTTACCCTAAGTGCTGCCTAGGTGACCTAACTGGATTTTGCTTGCTCTAACTTGTTCTTCTTGGAGAACGGGGTACCTGTGGGTCAGAAGTCCCTATTCAGGTAGACTAGTTAAAATTGGTTCTGAGATGGCTGTCAGACAACCCCTCCCCAAGCCTCATCATCCTTAGCACCCCAGTATCTAAGAGTTGCCATGGTAGCAACTGGAAAGAACAGAGACGTAGAAAGTGGCACCTGAATAATCTTGTCTGTTCCTAGAAAGGTACAAACACTCATTTTTTATTTAGCCCTTCCCTCCTTCTCACATCCATTTCTCTGTAACCCCTGAACCCCAGTGCTGGGAAATTGACTTGTGGGTTTATCTGGCACTTCTGCCTTTGAGCTTTTTTGAATTGTACCTTATTAATAATTTATCACTTCCATTCCTGAGCGCCTTCCGTTCTCTATTGCACTCAGTTGTGTTGTCCCACATTTCCCAGGGTAGGAGTGACTGGTGCAGTGACTGAGAATGCTGTGTGTTGTTAATCCTTGGAGTCAGTGTGGCACAGAAGGCCTCCAGACTATGTGTGCATTATTTTCTCTGGAGCTTTGTTTCTCTGATGTATCCAAGGAAAGGAGTGAAGTCTAGGCAACATCATGGAATTGTTGACTGTGGCTTTAGACATCCATGTGGGAAGCTTTGGCTTCCTCTGTCATTTTTGTTATCACTCATTATGTAGATGACCGGGCCAAGCCCCACTTGGCCCTGCTTTACTTGTTCGAGAGTCATTAGTGTTTTGAGGTGACTGCTGCTGCACTAGAGTAACCGAGTGAGCAGTTCTGAGGACAGCTATGGAAACGAGAGGAGACAAACCTCACTTTGTTTTATATTTATTTAAGATTGGAAAAGTGCTCGAGAACTTATTTCGTTTAAACTTAGGTCCATAGAAAGTTAGCTTTTCTTTCTTATGTAGAAGATATTCTGATATTTTCTACTCTATTTGCTTTGTGAGACCACAGGATGATTGTTTTTTGATTAAGAGTCAGGTTTGTTAGCATCACTTGACTGATTTAAAACAGATTTATTTCGAGCTCTGTCCTTTTACTCTTCTTGATGCTTTAAATTTGAGGCCAGGATTTCTGAAATTTAGGATTTCAGGTTTAAAGTAGGAAATTAACCAAAGTCATTTCAGTTTAGCTGTATAATTACCACAGATATTCTTGCTTATTTCAGACACAGATAAATGGTGCCGACCCAGTAAACTAAGCGTTTTCTCTTAGTCTTTTAGAAAGTGTCTTATCTGCTTAAGGTATCCATAACTGGTGATGCCAGGCAGATGCATGCAGCCAAAGAGTTTAAGGGGGAAGTTCCTTCCAGCTATCAGAAGCAATTTAGGGAGGAGAACGTTCCTGGTCTGTCTATGGAAGTGGGAACCTGTAGTTACTGATAGAATGCTCTGTTCAGGAAGTGGGAACCTGTAGTTACCAATAACTACATCATCATCAATGAGTGTTCTGTCCAGGAAGTGGGAACCTATAGTTATTGATGAGTGCTTTGTCCAGGAAGTGAAAATGTATGGTAAATGAGAGCGTTCTGTTGATGAGAGTGGGAACTGCTGGTATAGGAAACTTGAAGGTGGGAAGCAGAGATCTCAAGACAGAACTGAAAGCAGATGCAACCTTCAAGACTCCACCTACCTTTGCCAGCAGTAACTCCAATCCCACAGGCTCCAGGGCCTCTCAAAACAGTCTATCAGCTAGGAAGCACGTGTCCAAGCACCTGAGGCTGTGGGGAGCATTTCACATTTAAACTATAACAGTAGGCTTAAAAGGTTAAGATCTATGTATGAAAAAGTCCCAGGCACCCTTTCTCTTGAGCTCCTTTGCAGACAACTTACCATACCTGTGGAGACCATAGTACTGATTCAGGGAGTGAGTTTCATGTACCTCTCAGCTCCAACAGGGTTAAGCTGAGGAGTCCTGGGTCTGGATGCTGCCTGGAAGTCTGTTGTGGACAACCCTTCCACATTCTTTATCCTTTGTGTTTACTACATTAACTGAGGGGTATAACATCTTGTATTATCATTTCACATACCCAGTCCATCAGTTAAATGACTAGTAATATTAATTGCAAGTGTTCTACTTGGTTGGTCAGTTGGCTGGTTTGTTTTCTTTTGTTTTCTAAACCGCTGTGCCATTTCCTGTGGTTATAAATGTACATCTGTCTGTATGTTTTAACTGAAAACCAAAATATCCTTTTAAATTATTGCTTCTGCCTGGTATGGGCATACTCCTGTACTCTCTGTGCTAGGGAGATTGTGGTAGGAAGATTTTAGGCTAGCTTTGGCTACATGGTGAGTTCAAAGGTAGCTTGGGCAACTAAATGAGACCCTGCCTAAAAAATAAAACAAGTAACAGAATTTTGGAGTGGCAGCTGAAATGCCCAACAATACTGAGCTAAGTCCACATAACTAAAGAATAGGTACTGACAAGCAACTGTATCATCTCAGAAGAAAGCGGGCTGGCTTCTGGATAGATTTAAGGTTGTGGTTCTGCGTTTGTATGTGAAATGTCAAGAAAAGAAAGTAGATACACTCTAACCTACCTTTTCTTTCCTCTTTTCTCCTTATTCTTTAATAAAAATAGGCTAAGTCTGATATATATTTGTCTGGTTTGTCTTGTGGGCCATTAGCTTGCCACATGATCTCTATGACTGCTGTCTTCGAAGAGTCAGCTAAGCATTGGCTTGAATAACCCAGCCCCACAACTTCTCACTTAGACTGAATAATAGGCATTTCATTTAAATCACAGATAATGATTGATAATCTTAATCTTCCACAGCAACTCTTGTTCTTGGTGATTTTTTTTTGTTTGTTTGTTTTGTTTTGTTTTTAATGGTTTTTTTGAGACAGAGTTTCTCTGTATAGCCCTGGCTGTCAGGAACTCACTCTGTAGACCAGGCTGGCCTCGAACTCAGAAATCCATCTGCCTCTGCCGGGATTAAAAGCGCGTGCCACCACTGCCCAGCAACTCTTGTTGTTTTTAAATTATGCTGTATCAGAGAAAGCAAAAGCAAGCTCAAGTTGTACTCTGTGCTCAAAAGTCTCTCTTTGGTATTTAACCTGTGATTTTTTTTTTTTTTTTTTTTTTTTTTGGATTGGATTCTACCATGTATTATAAATGCACCAGTGTGTCCTGCATTGTACATGGTATGGCATTACAGGTCAAGGAAGTTGTCTTAGATTACCTGTGCCATGCCAAAACTAAATTGTTGGAGCCTCTAAAATAATGTCTTTACATTGGCGTGTTTATGATTTTAATCCTTGAAGGAGGAATTACAGGAATGTAGAAGAATCTGCCAAGAAATGTAATCTCTCTTGACTCATGTAGAGAGTCTCTTGTTACCAACTGAGGGGATGAGCAGCAGATGCCTCTTCACAAACTGCTCTCAGCATCTCGGCTGCAAAGACGGCTCCTTTAAACAGCTCTTGCCAAAGTGAACACCTTGACTTTCTGTGCAATATGGAGTAAAGGAGAGGAAGAAGGATTGAAAAATGAGTTCTTGTCCTCCCACAATGAACTGCAGACAGACACACTGCAGGCTTTTATGTCATGCAGAGGGCTTGTAGTACAAGCAGATGTGGCTGTCCCCATTTTCTGTGACTCCTTTCCAACCTTTACATTTCTCTGCTCTGTTTCTGAAGGTCATGTTGAGTTCAAGTCTGGAAAAACATTAATTTCTTTATTACTTTACACAGGTGGAATACATGTTGGTGTCCTTCGATCATGAAAATAGAAAAGTCCAGTTGTTACTGAATGGAGGAGATGTTCTTGAAACTCTACAGGAGAAGGGGGAGAGGACAAACCCCAAGTAAGTCTGTGCCCTTAAGGCACAGTCTAGTGCTTCTGGAGCATTTGGAGTAAACTAGGACATAGGATCTTTTCTCAGCTGTCTAGAAGGCAGGACGGCAGAGGGTCCCAAGTTAGAGGCTCCAGTTCTGCCTCTCTGGGCCTCAGTCTCATCTCAATAAAGTGTGGATAACAATAGTTACCTCACAGGCACTTCAGAATACTTAGCACAGTCAGCTACGGTGTGGAAAGACTTTTCTTAGACACATTTCTGAAGTATGATTGAGATCCACAACAGAGTTTCAGGCAAAACTGGAGGCAGTTTTGTTTTGGCAGCATTTTGTTTAAATGTCCCTCCCTCCCTCCCTCCCTCCCTCTTTTTTGTTTTTCTGAGTTTGGTTTCTCTGAGTAGTCCTGGCTGTCCCAGAGCTTGCTGTGTAGATCAGTCTGGTCTTGAACTTGGAGATCCGCCTGCCTCTGCCTCCCAATTGCTAGGATTAAAGATGTGTGCTACCACACTTGACTTTTTTTTTCCTGGTTAAATATTTCTTTATCTGGGAATAGAGAGGGGCCAGGAGCATCTACTCTCTAGTTCATTTTTTATTTGGTTGCTTTGGGAAGCTGCATTTGAGAACCTTGTATTGACTAAAAAGCCTTTAAGGCCTTAGTTCCTTCCTCATAAAGTGGACTAGCTTTGTCCTGGACGGAATACCTGGGTGTATTTCCAAAAACTTATAAATATTTTGAATTCAACACTTAGCAGCTTTAAGTAGTTGAAAAGCTATGGAAAAATTATAGCTTTAATAAGCCTTTTATTCATCTGTGCCTAGTATCTTTAAAATTTTTTAAAGCAACTTTTAAAAACTTCAAAAAAATTGAGTGGCATACAGCAAAAGAATAAGCTGAAATTAAAATGACTTCTCTACAGCCACCCGACCCTCTGGAGACCGGAGTATGGGAGTTACATGATCGAAGGGACGCCTGGTCAGCCCTACGGAGGAACGATGTCTGAGTTCAACACAGTGGAGGACAACATGAGGAAGCGCCGGAAGGAGGCTACTTCTGTGTTAGGAGAACATCAGGCTCTTTGCACCATAACTTCATTTCCCAGGTTAGTTCCTACATCAACATGTTCTAGCAGGAACATCAGACTAGAGGTTCTGAAGAAAGTAAAGCATGACCTGTGCATTTCCTTCGACAATTCTCACACCTAAAAGAAGTTCATACTGTTGGACAGCACAGCACTACCATATTCAGAGTTCACTTTAAGAAAGTACTGCACAACTGAGTCACTCCCCACCCCACCCCCACCAAATCTCGTGTTTTAAATAAGTCTACAGTCTTGTGTTGGCCCCCTTTACGGCTAACCTGGGGTGTGTGTGTGTGGCCTATGGGCTGTGGGTTGGACTTGCCTGCTAGCATTTGATACACTCTTGTGTTAGGGCTACTGCAAAAAGTGCATAGCATCTTCAGTTGGTGGCTGGGCTGGGTGCTGGTAAGAGCATATGTGTGGACAGGGTTGGAATGACCCTGTGACTGGGGGCTGGTTGGCAGTGTGGGAAGAGTGTGGCTCTGGCAATTGTACTTGCAGACACATTCAAAGGAGCATCTGCCCCCACCACTCACTGAGGGATTCTGAGCTTTGGATCCCAACCCCCAGAGAGCCTTTGGCAGGAGGAGGGAGCATACTTTCACAATCTGGCAGATATCTAGCACAGATAAGCGAGATCACGGGAAGCCGTACCTCAGGGCACACTTGTTCCTGGAGTGCTCTGCCAGATGCTGACTGAACAAGCCAAGCCACATTTTTACTGTGCTGGGGATCTAGGGGTTGTCACTAAGCCTAGTTATGATGGTAAATACCAGTAAGCAAGCATAGGGAAGTGCATCCTCAGATTAGAAGGGATATGTGAGTGTCCAATATTGAGAGTAGGGTTCCTACGTTAGACTGAAGTTCTACTCACAAAGCTCACTTATCTATGCTAGATGTCTGCCTCCTCCATCAAAAAGAGTTATGGGGATGAGTATCCATAGCCTTAAAAGCACTAAACCGTTGTTGCTTTTCCTTCTGAGAGCACAGGCATTCAAAATCATACCATTGATCCTAGAAGGACACTATTTTAAATAGGAATTAATAGCTTTAAGTTCCCTACTGTCATTCCTACATTAAAGACTTAAAGTCAGTTGTCAGACACTTAGAGACTCTCAGTGCCTTTTCTTTTCCAGACCCAGAGAGGCTTCACTCTGCAGAGCTGAGGAGACAGCAGCGATTAATCAAATATCTATTGTATAAATATAGAATGATAAAATTAAGGAGTGGCATGGGGTATGGATATGGCTGTGGATTTGGGGGTAGAGGAAGACTTCTCCAAGGGAAGATGATTGGAGTGATGTCCAAACTCTAGGAGGAATTTCATAGGAGAAGGAGCAGAGGGATATTCTGGGGGCAGAGGAGTCACCTCGACAGCCTGGTGGGGAGTAGAAGAAAGGGAGTTACCCACTGTGACCAGGAAGCTGGGGTGCAGGTGACTGGTGAGGCCGGGCAGGCTGTTATGAACTTTGATTGTTATTCTGAAAGCAGTAGACTTTGGGAATCTAGGCTGGGTAGATAGTATCACATGTTTGCTTTGTAGCCCTCATCTGGGCTGTTGGCATGAGAACAAATGTATAGCAAGTGCCAGAGCATGCCAGATAAGGGAAAGGGTGCTCCCTAGGCACTGTCATGGTGACCTGGTTGGTGGTAGGTGGTGACAGTAGAAAAGTAATGGATCATAAAGTGACAGAATCAGCTAACCTGCTGGAGAGGAGAGGATAGATCAAGGATAGTGCTATAGGTGACTGGTGGGAAAACTTGGGATAATGGAGTAGCAGCCTGAGAATCAGGCTGTGGGTGTTTGTTGCTTGTCAATTTTTAGCAAACTTGGAAATGCAATGTCTTACATTTTGCTTTCTCTCCTTAACATTAACAGAGTTATACATCTTGCTTTAGCAAACTGAGGTGGGGCAGGAGGAGGTAGCACAAAGCAGAACCATTTTAGACATTTAAGAAATGTCCAGCATTGAAAGTCAGTGTTCTTTCTGGGCCATGGAGTAAATGTCTTTAGTTAAACTCCACTATGTACCTTGCCTCAGTTAGTGGTTCTGTGTGGAATAGTTCTTCTCTGGAGAAAAAGTTTATAGTGGCTTCTTCCATTATAGAGAGAATTGAATAGGCTCCATTCCTTTTCTCCTCTTCCTCCTCCTCCTCTTCTTTGTCTTCTTCAGTTGTTGCTTTGCTTTGCTTTGCTTTGCTTTGCTTTGCTTTGCTTTGCTTTGCTTTGCTTTGCTTTGCTTTTTGATAGAGTTTCTCTATGTAGCTCTGGCTATCCTGGAACTTGCTCTGTAGACCAGGCTGGCCTCTAACTGCCTGCCTCTGCCCAGTTTTAGGAAGCTAGGATTTCCTCCAGATTAATGTCTGTCACATTCTTAAAGGGTTTTTGTTGTTGTTGTTGTTTAGGTTCAGAGGTTAAGAAAAGATTGCATAATGGCTGTGTGAATGTCTAAAGCTTGGTGCTAGGAACTGCTTTCCAGATGAGAATAGCAGTCTCCACTGTTGACAGGGGTGTGGGTAGCCTATAGAGACTTGTCTTTGTGAAAGGCAGAGAGTTGAAATAAGGTCTGGGTTAGTAGTTCCTACTACTGATCTAGAACCCTGTAAAGAGCCTGCTTTGTTTTGCTTTCACTAACTTGGAAGGACTCCTTACTCAAGTGAGGTGGGAGGTCTGAACACCGTACTTAGGGAGCTGGGTGGAAACTGTCTTGTTTTGAAATTAGAACTCTTCTTAAGGTTAAGTAAGTCAATAAGGTTGGGTCTTAGATATCAGAGGGTGCTCTGGTGTACCTTGGGGACATTGGAGACACTGTTTAACCGTGAGGGACTTCTGAGGAGATAGCAGAGGCAAAAACAGAAGACCTGGTGCAGATTCCTCAGGAGGCTAGAGCAGTGTGGTGAACAGGATAGTAATTTTGAACAGGGAGGTAATTTTGAACATATCTATGGCTAATGAAGAACAGTTCCAAAGCTGTAGAGAGCACCTGAACCTCCTAGCAGCATGTGACCAAGGAGCTCATTCAGACCTTGGGGGAAGGAAATAAATGTTCCTAGATGCTGAGTGGAATCAAAATCAGTGGGAATAAATAAATGAGACCCCAATGCAGAATAGAATAGTACAGAAAAGGGTCACAGGTTTGGAAACACTGCTCTATCCTCTAGAGTGGGCAATAATGGAAATTAGGTGTTTTTAACCATTGCAGATTATGGTGAGATGCAGCTAACCAGTTCTGAATCCATTTCCCACCTATCCCTTCTCAATTGGTTGCAGACTAGGCTGCCCTGGATTCACACTGCCAGAGCACAGACCCAACCCAGAGGAAGGAGGCGCATCGAAGTCCCTCTTCTTTCCAGATGAAGCCATAAACAAACACCCCCGCTTTGGGTAAGTGAGGTCCAGACTGTGGTCTGGGGTATAGTGTTTGGTCTGAATTCCTCTCAAGCACGCATTGGATTCAGAGGAGACAAGAGACATATATCTGTTCACATTGCTTTGTCCAGTTCAGAGCCATCCTTAAACACCTTAGCTTCTTTCCTCCACTTTGTTTACAGACAGTTTTCAGTCCTGATTCTGCAGACACGTGTATTGGGAGGTTTCCTTTGCCTCTCTAAGTTACCACCGGGATCTCTCATCACCCAGGTCTCTCTGCTCTGACAAGGCCGGGTGTATACAGCACGTAGCATAGGCATTCTCCTATAACTAAGTCTGTAGTTTCAGTTGCTTCAGGTCCTGCACCAGCCTGATCTTGGCTTTATCTTATGCGCTCATCTATATTGAAAAGAAGCTCCTGGCTCAACATGAGGGACACAAAGAACTCTCAGCTTACGCCTTTTCCAGGCTCCCACAGTTGTGCACTCAAAGCCTTTGTAGGGAGAGACAAAGACTGACTGACTGCCTTGTTCTTTTGTTTGTTTGTTTGTTTGAGGCAGGACTGTGGTTTGTTCTTTCCTTCATTTATTTGCTTGTATGTTTGTTTACTTACTTACGATAGGCAGGGTCTGCTAGGAAACCTTGGCCATCCTGGCACTCACTATGTAGACTAGGTTGGCCTCAAACTCACAAAGATCCTCCTACCTGACTCTCTAGTGCTGAGATTAAAGAGCATTATTGTTGTTTAAAAATAAAATACTGAGCTGCTGCAAAAGATGAATCATGACGATTATAAAAGCTACCCCAGAATCCCTCACGGAAAAGGCTAGCACAGGAGGCCCTCGTGTCCTGACTGACTGAGGGATCAAAGCAGGCATCATATAACATAAAATAAGTGGACCTCAGTTTCATAATTATCGAACCTCATCCATCTAAAGTATTGCTGCAATTTAGAGTGAGTTTCAAAAATCTGAGAGGAAATCTTTTTCCTTTCTTTGTGCTGTTAAAATTGTGTGTTTGAATTAGGACCAACCAGTCACTGCAGGTGTTCGGTGACCATAATGTATGCATCAGGTAAGAATCAGGCTAGTGTTTTGGAATTGGGGAACTGAAGCAGATGATTTTGAGACTCCAGTGATAGCCAAAACCTAAGTTCTTAAATTTGACTAAAATCATTGGAGTTTTTGTGAGACATGTTAGAATTAGCTAGCTAGACTTTGGTTGCCTGTGAACACCTGAGCTGACTTGGGTTAACAATAGGTGAACAAGAAGGGATGGTCCCCATGCAGAGCAAAGCAACTGCTGTTTACCAGTCCTCTTTCAGGAAACCCTTAGGGTGGCATGTCACATATGCCATGACCCTGTCTTGGAGTGTTAATTTTTGGTAGGATTCAGTTCCATTCCTTTCGATGTGCTCAGATGCTCAAATTCTAACGTGGCAGTTCTTGGGTGACCTGTTCTTTTGTTTGGTTGTTTTAGTACATTAACAAGAAACATCCGGCATAGGAGAGGAGAAAAGGTTGTCATCAATGTGCCAAGTAAGTGTGTATGGGTGGGGCTGGGGCAGCCAACTGTCAGCCTCGATTCTCAACTCCTCTTCTTTTAATTAATAATGCAGTATTCAAGGACAAGAATACACCATCTCCATTTGTAGAAACATTTCCTGAAGATGAGGAGGCATCAAAGGCTTCTAAGGCAGACCATATCTACATGGATGCCATGGGATTTGGAATGGGCAACTGCTGTCTTCAGGTATTGCCTCTATTGCACAGAGACTAAGTGTCCTCTTCATTATGCGTGTGTCTTGTTTAAAGTCACCTTCTTATCTGATTCAGAAGATAGCATGCCTTCAGAAAAATGATGTTGCTTTAGTAAACTGTTTTGTAGTTGTCTTTAGACTAAGAATTCACAGTTTACCACAAAGGTATGTGGTTGTTACTAACCTTAATATCTATTGGTAAACAAATGTTTGTGAGTGCCCTTTTTAGATGCCTGATTTTTTACTGCCATCTAGTGACAGCCTTTGAGGATGTTACACAAGGTTCAGATCTCTGTTTCTGAAAATGACCTCTAGTGGGAGAATCCTGTGACTTTATGATCCAAGGGCAAAGGTTGTTTGGCATTTAAATTTTTATTCTTGTGCAAAGCTACCTTGTGGTTTAAAAAGAATAAATATTTAACAGCCTTTACCTTGCCCCTGGCTAAGTTACACTAGAGATAGAATAGTATTTCTCTGTTCACGAAGTTAAAATTTTTATTGGACCTAATCAAATAACTGATAGCCTCCAGCAGACTGCACCCAGCTCCCAGGTGCAGAGTGGGAGTGCAGACCCCACCCCATACAGGCTTGTGGTTGACTCTGCCCCTGCTGCCTCCATGCTGAGCTGGCGTACTTTGTTAAAGTGACTGTAGCCTCAGCACAAAGAGCACAAAACAGCATTCTTTCTTAGGGCTGCAGCTGCACACATGGTTGTCACGTAAGCCTCCCAGCCGTCACTTGTAAAAGTACAGATAATTCAGATTTAATACCCAAGTCAGACTTTCCCATACTGTATGTTTCTATAACATGACAAAGGAAAAGGTGTTTTGTTTCCTTTGCATGTTTAAGTAGAATCAGATATGTGGCCTCCAAAGAGAAGCCAGAATGTTCCCTTAGGAATGGTCACACATCATTTAAAATGAGGCTGACTTTTGACTGTTACCTGCTTTCTTATCTTAAATACAAACATTTCTGGAATGAACCATTAAGCTGTAGCACTTAAATACGTGGCTTCAGTATTCTGGGAGTGCTCTTGGAACCTAGCCCTTCCTTGGCTTAATATTGAACCAGGGTCTATCAGAGTTGCACAGAGTGACAGTCTCTGTTGAGACACTTGATTTATGCAAATAAATGAGTCCTACTGGTGGGGACAAACATTTTCATGTGTAAAGACACAGTTCTCTAATCTATTTAAGGTATGAGTTTAGTACTTCCCCCAACATATCCAGTTAAACAGTATTCTACTTCAAAAAGTTGTAGTGATACATAATTAAGACGTATGATCAATGAGATGAACTCACAAGTAGCTGCAAAAGTCCCTGCCTTGGGACTGGCAAGATGGCTCAGCGGGTAAGAACATTGACTGCTCTTCCAAAGGTCCTGAGTTCAATTCCCAGCAGCCACACACATAACTCACGGCCATCTGTACAGCTATAAATAAAATAAATCTTTTTTTTTTTTTTAAAAAAAGTCCCTGCCTTATATCTTCTGACTGGGCCCTGAAGGAAGTATTTATTATAGAAAAGCACAAGAAGAAATGGAAAGTAATTTTGTAGTTACTTAACTGGACAAAATGAAACTCCTCCAAGTTTGTAAGCTTTCTGAGTGCTCTAGTGCTTGCCTGTGATCCCAGTGCCACAGAAAGATTGTGAGCTCAGGCCAGCCTGAGTCCATAGCCAGTCCATCTCAAAGAAAAATAAATCTTTACTCTTCAGGGGTTTTGAGAAGCATTTAATAAGCAGGAAAAGGTCATGGCCTGCTATGGACTTTTTTTCCTTCTTCTTTTTTCTACTTAAGAAAATTATGTGGTTTCAAAACCGGAATCTAGGTAAATTTCAGATTTGGTTTCTACATCCATGTTTTCACAGTTCCTCCTTTGCCTCTTGTCAGTGTCATAATGACATTTCCTCCCATGTTGACTCTTAAGGCAACAAAAGCTAGAGCTTCCCATGCTTATACCTTTGTTAAGGGTTTTGCTTTCCCCATCAAAGGCACCATCTAAGTGGCGTTCTGCTTGACTTGATGCACATAGTGTTTCAGCTCTAGAGACAGGAAGGTAGTTATGAAACCTACTTAAGATAACTATTTGTTAAACTGGAGCTTTGAAATCCCGGTCCCTCCTCTTCACAGATTTTTTTTCTAAAGCTGGGTTTTGCAGGATGTACCTATGAATCCTCTACTCTGTCCCAAGCTACCAAGGAAAGTCGGTCAGACACCCTCCAAGAAGAGTAGTCATTACATATCTTTGCAAAACTAAAGATAGTAATGCACAATAACATAACAAAGAATCACAAGAAAGATGTAGATCTCCTAAGATACACATGCCCAACAGACTCTACAGCACAACACCCGGAAATACTTCACTCTTTACATCTCAGAGGTTTTAAAAGTCTTTCAACACAGCTTCTCTCCATGTTCCCTCTTTATCATCCTCTCTCCTTCATGACCTGCAGTGTTCTGCCTATCCAGTTCCATGCTACACTGAATCCTTACCTCAGCTGTTGATCCTCAAGCACTGTCCATAAGTGTCACTCATTGGCCTGGAGCTAACAAGCCCTAGGATTCTGCCTGTCTTTGCCTCTTTAGCTCTAAGACTATAAACACATACCACCACACCCAACTTTTGTGGGGGTTTTAGGGATCAAAGTCAGGTCTCAGTGCTAGCAAGGGCAACACTTTCCCTTCTCAGCTGTCTCCTGGCCTCACAAATTGTTTGTTAGTCTCATGTCATTGGAGAAGATGCCTTGCCTTGCTTATCAGTGGCCTTAGCTCCAGCTCTCCTCAAGTTTTACTGTAATGTTTGAAACTTTTTTCCTTAACGACTACAACACAGCTTGACATGTCTTAATCTGTAGTGGCTAGTTATCCACTTTAGAAGTCAGTTGCCATGTATAATTCAGCAGGTGTGTCCCCCGTGGAACTTGCTTGATGATATAAGGGCCAGTTGAGATAGACAGTTAAAGGGCTAGAACTAAGAGTCATAACAGTGCTTTCCTCGGCCACTGTTAGTTCAAGGTTTAAGCACATCAATTATTTCCTGCATCAGCAACAAACTCAAACTATCATTATTGAATGGCTATAGTGGAGGGAGTTAATATTTTTTCAATTTGTGCTTATAACAGTTGTGCTATTTTCACAAAATGTACTCCTTGACCATCACTACCATCCTTCCCTGTGAAGGAATGCAAGACCTTGTTTCTTTAGGGTTATTATTTTAGAGGATTTGTGTTTACCAATGTGATTTTCCTATAATTTTCTGATGCCCACTTTCCCCTTGTGAGGTTTCCTAGGTAATCTTCCTGAATTTGGGACATTGTCAGAACATACACTTCTGCGTAGATTTTTCCCTCTGAAGTCCACAGCCTTGAAAACCTAGCTACTTCCAGGACCTTTTCATCCCCTAACATCCATTAACCTGCACATCGCAGCACCCATACCTACCCTCTAACCTCCTCTTCCTTTATGCCTTAGGAACATAAGTCTCCCTCATGCTCTGTCCACTGCTCCCCAGAGCCTACCTCTTCAACTCTGGCATGCCCCTTCTGCTAGCCCTGAGCTTTCTCTTCAGACCAGTGATTTCACTCTAGTTCCTTCTGCCCTTACCGCCTTCCACATCCCCAACAATCTCACCCCACCCTGCCGTGCTTGGAAATACACCAGATACAGCCCCCCCCCCCCCCAGTGTACTTGGAAATACACCAAATATATCCCTTCAATGTACTTGGAAAGCTGCCCATAATGTCAGCAAACCCTGCTCTATACCAAAATGCATGTAAGCCCTCTGCTACTGGAAGCCAACAAGAGGCCGAAGCTCTGCTGCCTTCCCAAGTCTCTCTCCTCTTTCCTGGCTTGACAGTGGTTTTGGCTTACATTGGTGTTTATGAGTTGTCCTTATGTAGTGGGGCGTGATTATATACATTCACCCAAGACAACTTGTAAGCCAAGGTCACACGTGAAGCCTTCCCATCTGTGACATGACCACCTTCTTTTCTCCATCCACCATCCTTCTCAGACTTACTGCTTCTGGGTCTGATAATGTTTTCATAATTTCTGTTCTCAAACAGGTGACATTCCAAGCCTGCAGCATATCTGAGGCAAGATACCTTTATGATCAGCTGGCCACTATCTGCCCAATTGTTGTAAGTAGAAAGTATGTCTATCTTTAAATACGTCTTTGTAGAAAATAAGTCCATGTGCGATTTAATGGACAATAACATATAGAAGGAACACTGAGGTGAAGAGCAATAGCAGCTTATCGTTGCTAGTACTACATTTGAGTATGACTATCCTTTCTCCCTCGGCCAGTGTCCTCGTGCTATAGAAGGGATAAGTTTAATGAATACAGGACTTGGGGTTCTTTCTCGTACATTCTATTTATAAAACAGTAGTGGGAGTGCGTACAGTGGAACATCAAGGATGATAAGTTAGTTGAGCCTTCTCTTGTGTTTGCAGCACTTTGACCCTGCACTTGCTGTCTTGTGTTCTTAGATGGCTTTGAGTGCGGCATCTCCATTTTACCGAGGCTATGTGTCAGACATTGATTGTCGCTGGGGAGTGATTTCTGCATCAGTAGATGATAGAACACGGGAGGAGAGAGGACTGGAGGTAAGGAATGATTTTTTTAACCTTAGTAGATCTTTTATATCACGCAGTGGACGTGTGCATATTGTAACCACTTGGCATTTTGAAGTCCCCCTTAGATATTTACCCTCTGGGTGTTCACATCAGGGAAGAGAATACGGGTGGTGAGCCTGGCTTTGTTCTAAGTGGGTACATGAGGAGGAGGGTACTTGGTTTGGGTGGGAAGTCAGTTTTTATCCTTGCTAGAAATCTGCCTTAGACATAGCTTCCTCTAAAGATACTGCCCGTTTTATGCTGTAGCCATCACACTGACAGCTGTTTTATCAAAAGGGTCTGCTCACCTCCGTATGTCCGGTAGTTTTTGCTAGGAAGCTGGGTGATTTCCTCATTTGAAGGCTTTAGACTTTGTCCTGTAAGGTCAGGTTAGCATTATTAGCATTTCTTGTCTGTTCTGAACTGTAGTAGTGTGTCCTTTTAACTCCGAGCACCAGGAGCATGCATCACCACCCACCTCAAAGAGCCAGGAACCCATGTTCATCCTGGGTAAGATTCTTCAGGACAGGGACCTGGCTGGACATCAGTGTTTTTAAAGACTTCCACAAAGGACATCTCCACTAAGGGCATTTCTGCTCTGGCCCTTTCTTAATTATTCACAAATTGTTGAACATATTCTATAATTCTGTTGTTGTGTATGAAAGAGAAAGGCTTGGGAAGGGTGCGTGTGCCTCAGTGTGTGTATAGAGGTCAGAAAACAACACCGTAAGTCTGTTTCCTCCACTCTGAGTTCCAAGCATTGAATGTAGGTCCCCAGGCGAAGTGCTCCTGAACAATTAATTACCTGGCTGTTAACTTGAGATCATTTCTTGTGTTTTAGCCTCTGAAGAACAATCGCTTTAGGATCAGTAAGTCTCGGTATGACTCAATAGATAGCTACCTGTCTAAGTGTGGCGAGAAGTACAATGACATTGACCTGACCATCGATAAGGAGATCTACGAGCAGCTCTTGGAGGAAGGTGAGCAACGGCCCACATCCTACGTTGTTCATGTGTGCACCTTTTGTTCTTCAAAGCGCTTTAAACTTTTTGCTGACTCCTGGTCTGGTTTCTGTTTTTAGTGTGAAGTCTCTAACTTTTCTTATGAGGCTGCTTGTTCCTAAAGTTTCAAGTTCCAAATACTTGTGAGATCTTCTTGACTTTTAGCAAAAGGAACTTGTTGGAGCTCTGTATCTAGGTCCACACCAGTGCCCAGCAGGCATTGTGTGAGGAGTGAGTAAACTCCGAATCTTCCCCAGTGTCCATAGGATAAAACCCTGGGCAAGGTGAGAACACTGAACCACCCAGCCATTCCTAAGCTTCTAGACCCTTTCTTCAGTCTGTGCACTTAGAAATTCTACATGGTGCTTTGCCCTTTGCAGTTAGTCCCCTGCGGTCTGTCTTTGCAGGCATTGATCATCTTCTGGCACAGCATGTTGCTCATCTCTTTATTAGAGACCCACTCACCCTTTTTGAAGAGAAAATACACCTGGATGATGCCAACGAGTCTGACCATTTTGAGGTATCTCCCACTCAAATGTATTTCACTCCACAAACTAAAGGAGGTTCATTTCTGTGCCTGTGAGAATTAGTGACAGGAAAATGTCTTTCATTACCTAGTCAATACAGAACTAAGAGTAAGAACAACTAAAGGATGAATTTAAAGTGCTTCCATGACTCTTCCTAGCTACTTGTCAATTCTGTGAAACTAAACACCAGCAGCAGCATAGAATAAGTGTTGCAGACATATCCTGACTTCCAGGAAACATACTTTTGTTTTCTCACAGGTCACAGTTGATAAAGCATTTGTTGTTAACTTTTTTGTGTTTGTAAATTGGGAAGTATTAGGTGTGGATGGACAGTGAACAGTCTTTGTCCCTGATTAAATATATGTAACCTAAATGTGTTCTAAATGTGTAGAAAGTTGGTTTCATCCTCTTCCTTTTTGCTGTTATAGAATATTCAGTCCACAAACTGGCAGACAATGAGGTTTAAGCCTCCTCCTCCAAACTCAGATATTGGATGGAGAGTAGAGTTCCGACCAATGGAGGTGAGACCCATGCTTCTGCTCTGAAGCTCCCTCTGGCTGCTCCCCACCCTTCCAATGCTCTTCTAAGAGGTCTGTGAGTTTATTCAAAAGCAGTAGGAATCCAAACTTGCCTATGAATAGCAACTCAGCCCCTGGGAGCTGATATCAGAGTGGACCTAGAGAGAGGACTTCCAACCTTACATGGGGAAGATGAAAGTGCTTGGGAATAATCAGTCTGAAGGGCTGCTGAGGGGCAGCAGGGCAGGCAGTAGATCCCTAACACTGCTGGTCTTCATCTACAGGTGCAGTTAACAGACTTTGAGAACTCTGCCTATGTGGTATTTGTGGTACTGCTCACCAGGGTGATCCTCTCGTACAAACTAGACTTCCTCATCCCACTGTCCAAGGTAAAGATGGGTGTGCTTACACTGATGAACATAGACAGTGTGAATGGGATCACTTGTTTGAATTCACTGTCCAGTTTTAACATATCTTTACGTAGAGTTCTTTTCCTCATCAGGCTAAATTGTCTCTACTTGGACTCTGATTTTCCTTGCAAGCCTAAATCTAAGGTTTTGTTTAAAAATAATGGTGAGGTGGTCCCACAAGATGGAGCCATCTCCCTGATAATCCCATTGGTCTACAATGTCAAAATTAGGCTTGCTGGTAGAATTCAAGGAAGGTTTCAGTGCAGCCAAGCTTAGCATGTTTGCGAAGGATGTGATGGCAAGGATTAGCAGATTAAGAGTTTCACATCCCCACCCCGCCAAGAACACAGAAGAGGCTTCTGGAGGAAGTTGGCCAGCAAAACTTCTGAGCATCTCCTTGCTCAGGCCACAGAGCTGTGTAATCTGGAGAAACCCTTAAGGTGGTCAGCGCCCTGAACTTTTGGGCAAGTAGTCCTCCAACATAATGATGGATAGGATGAGACTGCTAAATGGATGCGGGCTCTGCTGCTGTAGGCTCCTGTCAAGGAGTAAGGCTGCAGAAGAAGGGAAGCAGCTTTGTCATAGCAAACCTGGAGGGATTCTAGAGGCTTCTGTAGTCTGTAGGTGTGGAAGTCCATGTGAGCTACACATCCAGGCTTCTGTTTGTGAAATGAGTTCATGTCCCAGAGCTGATGGAAAATTAAGAAAAAGTAACCCTAAGAGAAGAGCCATGAATTAGACAGTCCTCAGTGAAGCCATTAACTCCAGAACCCAAACTAGGAATTTTATCTCAGCAGAAATGTTCTTGACAGGAGAGGCTTGGTAAGGACACCTTCGGGGTGGGGTGGGGTGTACTTCTTTACTGCCAGAGAATTTAATGCCAGAGAGATGGAAAGAGCACTATTTGAGTTCCCTTCCTAGCAAATGATTTCTCTATTTTGTACAATTTAGTGCGTGTCCTAGTTTGTTTTCTGTGACTGCGATGACCACTGTGACCAAAAGCAACTTAGGAAGAGAACAATTATCCTCTGACTACCACATACATATACTAAATAAGTAAATAACTAATTTGAATTAAAAATAAAATTGGGAGTAAAGCTCACTAGCAGAGCCCTTGTCCAAAGTGTCACATTCTGACCACAGCAAAAAAAAAACAAAGCCATTAGTCATCAGTGGTAGTGTACGATGATGGACCCAAGATCTCTTGCACTTGGGAAGCTGTGGTGGGAGGATCACAAGTTCAAGGCTACTCTGGCTTCATAAGCAAGAACTTGTGTCAAACATAAAAAGTAAATAAACAGTATGAAAAGAGCATTTGATAATTCTAAACGACTGTCTCAAGAGCAAGGAAACAAAGAGAAAACATCTTAGTATTGTAAAAGTGCAGTGAGGACATCCTGCAAAAGGGGAAGGCAGTAAAGATAAATGAGGACAAACACAGACATGGAGAGATGACTGCAGGTAAAAGAAGCTGCCTCCACACCTCAAGTGGATTCCCAGGACTTCCACACAAGTTGTCTTCTGACACAAACACACAAAGATAAACAAACAAATATAAAAATCTTTTTATGAAGAAACAGGTAACATCAAATTGCAACATTCCAGTATGTGTTGCTTTTGTAAGACATTTCCAAAACAAGGACAAATGCTGAAAATAAGAGATACAAAATGAGAGGTAACAATGATCTTTTAAAATGATAACAGGAATGACCAAGTGCTATATACAAAATAGAGTATGCAGTAGGCAGGCAGGTGGCTAGAGAGAGCAGTGCTGAAGCTCATCCAAGATGTTCAGAAACGGCAATGGCTGTCTACATAGGCAGGGCAGTGACATTGTTGGCGGCATTTACTGTGGGGATAATAAATGCATGAGATGGGAAACTAAGTTCGGAAGCCGTTTACTTTGTGGACAGGTTGTTTGTGTCTCAGTGCTTCCCTCCACACAGAGATTGGGGCCGTGTCGGTCCTTAGCAGGTGACCCACTAAGACTCTTACACATAGTCACAGGCTGAAGAGCTGCAAGGAGTTAATGTTAACAAGTTAATTATGTAGGTGAGATCAGATATGTCATGCTAAAGAGTATCTTTTGTTTACATGCCTAGAAGATTGATAAAAATCAATCAAAAAAATCTTCATTTCTCAAATGTAGACATAATCTGAAATGTATCCCCACTAAAAGTTAAAATAATACTCAAGAAAATATCCCCTATTTTCTTTAAAGTTTGAAGTATCTTTCCTAATAGATCTTAGAGTAAGCTGAAAACTTGGATGACTGACGGGCAGGAGAATCCATGGTGTGAATGTGGCTAGACCAAAACTAGTAAGAACCAAGCATAAGCCTTAAAGCTGCCCAGAGCCACAGCTGCAGTCAGCTGTTACTTGAATGAGTTCCTACATGGTCTAGATATTCACAGGGTCTTATCCCTTTAAAAGCATCAGGAGGTAACAACAGGGTTCTCTCCATCATGTGTGTGGGAGGAGGTTAAATGATCACAAAAGATTTTGTAACCAGGCTGGAGAGATGGCTCACTGGGCAAAGTGCAGGTCCTCCCCATCCTTCAAGCAGGGTGTGGCAGTACACCAATGGAACTTGAGTTTGGCAGGTGGAGACAGGCAGATCCCAGGCTGTAGCCAGCCAGTCTAGCAGAAACTGGGAGTTCCAAGTTCAGAGAGAGGCTGTGATTGAGAAAGATACCCAACATCAACTGTGGCCCCCACCCTGGCCCTTCCAGCTTGTGTTTGTATATATACTGAGGCTACATGTAAGCTAGCATTACAGAGAGCTGGAGAGGCCATTCAGTTGCTAAGGGCAGTGACTAACCTTCCAAAGAACCCAGGTTCAGTTCCCAGCACCCACATGGCAGCTCACAACCATCTGAAATTCTAGTTCCATGGGATCTGATGCCCTCTTCTACCCTCCAAGAGCAAAGCACAAACATGACAGACAGACACACATGCGGACAAAACACCCATTCACATAAAATGGAAAAAGATAAAGATAACTTTATAGAAAATTTAAAGGTTTATTGGCGAAACTGAGAATTCATGAATGAGTTGCCAGATAAGCAAATGGCATTGGTGACTCTGCCCATGGGTGGGCTACCCAGTACCACAAAATACAGCCTCCTGCCCCTTTGTTCACTTAAGCAGGCTAGGAAGAACACCAACTTTGAGACCAAGAGAGCCAGGATCTTCTGGCATTTTCTGTTTGGTTTGGTTTGTGAAGTAAGCTTCCCTTAAATTCCCATTGTTTTGCACAGATGCTATATGATGAGCGCATGGTCTGTCTTTCCTGCGGTGAAGGGTTGAGGCCAGCGATGCAGGCACTGACTTGTTTAATCCAAGGTGTTCTGACTTGGTCCTGACTCCTTTTCTCATTAGGTTGACGAGAACATGAAAGTGGCACAGAAGCGAGATGCTGTCTTGCAGGGGATGTTTTATTTCAGGAAAGACATTTGCAAAGGTATCACGTGTTTGGGGTATTAGGGTCAGTTTATGCTGAACAAGCTGCTGAAGCTCATCTGTGCTCCCCTCGGTTGGTTGGCAGGTGGCAACGCTGTGGTGGATGGGTGTAGCAAGGCCCAGACCAGCTCCGAGCCAGCTGCAGAGGAGTACACTCTGATGAGCATAGATACCATCATCAATGGGAAGGTATGACCTGAACAGGGCTCTGCACTGTGAGCATCAACTGGCAGGGTTTATAACGTGTACTTCTTGTAGGAAGGGCTGTTTCCTGGACTCATCCCCATTCTGAACTCCTATCTTGAGAACATGGAAGTCGATGTGGACACCCGATGCAGTATTCTGAACTACTTAAAGCTAATTAAGAAGAGAGCATCTGGTACAGTAGAAGTTACTTTTCTTTCTTTGCCTGGCTCCTTACAATGTTTGCCTTTGTAACGTGCTTGGCAGTATGTCACACTTTAGCCATGCTTATTTTCCCACATTTGACCAGTTCTACAGTTGCATACACCTTACAGTCTTAGGAGTGAATTGAGAGAGCTTTTTTTTTCCCTTTACTGGGTCATGAAATAGTGACACGTTTTAAAATGTGAGGTGTGGTGACTGCAGTGTCAGTCCAGTGTCATCTGTGTGTATTGCACGTCACTGCTAACTTTTGTCAGGCTAAGTAACCATGGCTCAGTTAGGCCATACTGCTGACATGTCTGTAGCTCAGCTCCTGTACAGTGCCTCTGCCCAACCCCCAGCCCTTTCCTTGTCAGTTTTAAGGCTTCATTCACTGGCCTTGCTGGTACACAGTGGGAACCACCGGTGCAGACCTCAGTGCAAATGTTAACAACATCTGGACAAAGGTCATCTATAAGAGAATATCACCACTGGAATGTTGTACCTGTGACTTCCCTTTCATCCCCTGTTCATCCCTGTAGGATCCAATAGTCCTTGAAGTAGTTAGTTGTATAAGGGCAGCATCTACAGACATAGCCCTCTGGCCAAGGAGACTAACCCAGCTCTTACAAATACTGTAAGACACCAGCTCTTCTCTTAAGAGCTGGTGTCAGCCTGTGGATGGCATCTCTGTGTGTGTGTGTGTGTGTGTGTGTGTGTGTGTGTGTGTGTGTGTGTTCTCTCGTTGCTATTCTGCAGCCTGCCATTTGTCCCCAGCAGGAATCCTTTGAATGGGATAAAGCCGCCCTCTCAGCCCTTACCAAGTGACACTCCCAGCTCATGCTGATCTCATTTTAGAGGCATATGTTCACTAGTCATTAAATATCTACTTCTAAAAACCCCTATTTCTTTTCTTCAGGAGAACTAATGACTGTTGCCAGGTGGATGAGAGAGTTCATTGCAAACCATCCTGACTACAAGCAAGATAGTGTAATAACTGATGAGATCAACTATAGCCTCATTTTGAAATGCAACCAAATTGCAAATGAATTGTGTGAATGTCCAGAGTTACTTGGATCAGGATTTAGAAAAGCAAAGTATAGTGGAGGTAAAAGCGACCCTTCAGACTAGACATCCAGCAGAAAGAGGGCGCATTGCTGTTGAGTGGATGGCCTGCCTCCTGGCCTGCTCGGGTGCTGTGAAGACCAAGATGGCCTGCAGTGTTTCTGCACCAGTTGCCTGCAAGTGACTAGAAGCTTCCTTCAGTAGGCATATCTGAGTTTGTACATGTATATACTAAAGTATTTTTATGATTAACAATGTATTTTAATAACATTGTATCTAAAGTCATAGTGAACTGGCTTGTACATTTTGAATTCTTACTCTGGAACAGCTACTGTCTAAGCAGTTTTGTAAATGTAATTGTACAATAATACCTGCATTCCAGAGTTTCAAATGTTTACTGTAAATCTTCTTTTAATACTACCTGGGACCTGATTCACTGAAATTTACTTTAAAAAAAAAATGCTTTCTTGTACCTACCTGTTTCTTGAGTGGCCTCTTTTGCTATGTACGTAGTCAGTGGACTGCACGGCTGCCCTCTGAGGCCGAGGCACCTGACCTGGGATATTTCCTTTCCAAAGCAGCCCCACTCTCTTGCCACTGAGCTCTGCTAGCTCTTAGAAAAGAAACTACTTTAGGATTTGCCTAGTATACAGACTCAGAATATTTAGTTTCATCTGAAAAGGAGAATCATTTCTTTCAATGTACACCACGAGCTCTGTCAAAATGGGCTCGCTCTTTCTTTACCACCTGCTGTCTGACCTCTCTGTTAATCAGTCCAGTGCAGTGGCCAAGATTTCCTGCCCTTTCTCTAGTTTGCGGTAGCCGATTGGCAGGCTGTCTTCTAACAGCCATTCATTTCATTCCAGATTTTCCCTGGGGAGTATTCTACACCCTGCTTGCTTTCTCTATAAAACTCACAAATCAATCATGAAATGCACTAATTTTTGTGAATCAGGACCCTAAATGTTAAATTGTAAATAATTTGTTTCATAGATTGCTTTTAGCTTTGTGTTATCTTTTTAATTGTTAACTAAATTTAACTACTTCTAAAATAACTGTACTGTAGATTAAGCCAAGCTTTACAGATATAAATGTTTACACTGTAATGCTAATTTTGAGAGATTGCAATAAAGCCGCTTCAGCTTAAAGCTTTAAATACTAGAATTGGCTCTAAATCTCATTTACTTTTAAAGAAATTATTTTTTTCTATAGTTCTCTTATGTAAATTAGGTTGTAAAAAGGATAAAATGTTCGTGGTGTGAGAAAATAAAAGAATGGGATTCATATTCAAAGGTAGTACGTATATGAGTGGTTTTCAGGGTTTTTAGTTTGGATTGGGGGGGCATTGTTATTTTAGGTTTTGTTTTTATTTCTAACTATGTCACCTGGCTACTTACTGGTTTGTACCCACTTTGTAGCTCAGCTTGGCCTTAAACTCCTAGAGACCACCTGCCTCTACCCACTTAACACTGTTAACCGCATGAGCCAGTGCGCCTAGCCTTGGTTGGGAGGATTTTTTTCAAGGCCAGATTGTGTAATGTCATTTCATCATCCCAGCTCTCTGATGCTCTAAGAGAACTAAGAAAGATGGACAGATCTTCCTCAGTAGCCTTCTCAGAAGGCCTGAACTGCAGCTGATAAACTGCTCTGTCCAGGAAGGTGAGTTTTTCTTTTACTCTCAGCCAGTCTCATGCTGCTGGGCCAGTGATGGCCTGGAAAATGTAGTCTACACTAGAGACAAGTAGACAGAGGAACCAGCGAACCCTGCAGAGCTGTTTCCAACCTATCTGGGTCGGTGTTTCTCCCCCACCCTCTCACACTCACCAAGTTCATGGAATATGTTTTTGCTGGCCCACGCCTTCCTGCGTACGAAGCTTAGACAAGTATAGCCCAGACATAAAGGAGAGGCTCAGTACAGGTAGCGCAAGAGTTACTTCCAAAACAGTGCCCCCTTCAGGAAGCACAAAGGAATTTCATTTTGTTCAGGGACCTCATTCAGAAAAGTACTTGGGACATTTCCAAGCATTTCTAACCTCCTGGTCGGTCGCATGGGCATACTTAAGCCCTCGTGGAGATGAGCTGATCCCCTTCTTTCTTTCTTTTTTTTTTTTTTAAAGATTTATTTATTATTATAAATGAGTACACAGAAGAGGGTGTCAGATTTCATTACAGATGGTTGTGAGCCACCACGTGGTTGCTGGGATTTGAACTCACGACCTTCAGAAGAGCAGTTGGTGCTTTTACCCGCTGAGCCATCTCACCAGCCCTGATCCCCTTATTTCTAAGATGACTCTCATCTCAGAGACTGAGCATAGGGTGGCCTCTTAAACCGATGCCTAATTGAAAAACTAGGTGTCACAAATGGCTAGGTCTTGGCATGGTCATGGTTAGGCCCAAGTCTCAGGGTGCTAGGAAGTTTACTGAGAACCTGCAGAGGAAAGGTGAAGGATTTCTCAGGGTTAAGGAGGAAGGAAGATGGTGGTGAGGCTGTGCTGCAGAGCCTTTTGAAGTTAGCTTAGGGGCCTTCTCAGAGCTTCAGCTAGGTGCGTAGACACAGGGCTGTCAGAGGTCCTGGTCATGGCTTCCTTTAAGGTTAGGGAGGGTCATTATCTTGCCCTGAAGAGAAAGCTGTCATCTGCCCTTGCATTCCACCTTTCCCATGAACACTTTAGGAGTTCACACCAAATGATGCTTAGAAAGTCAAAGTTGGGAGGTGTCTCAGTACAGACGCCAGAACACTATAGTTCTTGACAAATGACTTCACATCCTTTCTTGATTTTGAAGACTGGAAATTCAGGCTCAAGAATGGACACATAAGGTTCCTGGTGAGAGCTCTTCCTGACTTGCAGACTAACTTCATGCCGTTCTCATAATGGCTTGATCCCATTTACACAAACTACCACCCACCATCTGAACCTAATTACTTCCTTACGGCCTCCTCATTGGGTAGATCCCATTGGCAGTTGGGCATTTAAGGGAAGACATTCAGTCTGTAGCAGAAAGGAAGTGGGGAAACCAGGGCTTTGGCTGGGCAAGGCAGAGCCCCTTGTCTGAGTCCCTTGTCACTCTGAATGTCATTGGGATGAGTTTTGGAAAATGCACTGAGAAAGAAAAATGTAGCAATGAAGTGCAGTATGCTGTTGTAGCACATTGTCCCAAATAAGAGAGGCCAGAGAGATACATTGTGCACTGTGTGAACTCCAGTTGTAATTCAATACCTAAAGATGAGGGATACTGGAGTAGTTAACTCCAGAGTGAACAACACTAACTGCAAAGCCATCAACTCTGGGATGCTAGGCTCAGTTTCTTCCCTAGTCTGAGTGATGAGTCAGTGCCTGGCACAAGAACAGGGCTGTACAGTTAAGGTGACAGCACTTTACACACATCATAGTAAACAAAAAGAATGGGTTGTCTTAGTCAGGGTTTCTATTCCTACACAAAACATCATGATCAAGAAGCAAGGGGAGGAAAGGGTTTATTTAGCTTACTTACACATTGCTGTTGATCACCAGAGGAAGTCGGGACTGGAACTCAAGCAGGGCAGGAAGCAGGAGCTGACGAAGAGGCCATGGAGGGATGTTCCTTACTGGCTTGCTTCCCCTGGCTTACTCAGCTTACTCTCTTATAGAACCCAAGACTTCCAGCCTAGGGATGGCACCACCCACAAGGGGCCCTACCCTCATTGATCACTAATTGAGAAAATGCCTTACAGCTGGATCTCATGGAGGCATTTCCTCAAGGGAGGCTCCTTTCTCTGTGATAACTCCAACTTGTGGTCAAACATACACAGTTAATAAGGGGAAGGCAAACCCTACTCCTCGGTCATCCTATGGCACGCATACGGAGCAGGGGCCTCCTCTTCCTCCCCTTCCTAAATCAGCCTCCGACTCACCCCTCTGCCTCAGCCTACTGAGTACTGGGATGACAAGTGTGCCACTACACTTAGATTTTAATGTGAATTATTTTGACATTCTTTCATGTGTAGGTGAGTGCATTCCTATTCACATTGTGGGGACAAGCACATGTGTGTTTGTAACTGTGTGTGTGTGTGTGTGTGTGTGTGTGTGTGTGTGTGTGTGTAGTATGTGTAGTATGTGTATGTAGAGGTCTAAGGAAATCTTCATTGACCATTCTTCCACTTTAGTCTTTGAGGCAGGTCTTGTAATCAAGGCCAGAACTCACCCATGTAGTTTCTAGTGAGCCTGCCCCAGGGCTCTCCTAGCTCTGCCTTCCCTACCCAGCATTTATGTGGATTCTGGGGACCAGAACTCCAGTCTTCTTGCTATTGTGTCCACTGAACCTTCTTCCCAGCTACTTAAGAGCCCTCCTCATGCCTTCTTGTAGCATGTAGTTTCTATTACCCACCTTAATCTCTGGGTTGGTGGACCATGCTACCAGACCCTGTCCAGGAGCCACCCCAGATCCACAGATGAAACACACATTAGCTCATTTTTAATATGCTTCTTGTTCAATGGCTGGACACTTCTAAGCCTCCCGAGGCTAACATGCCCTTACCTTCACTTCTAGCTCAACACCTCTAATTCTGCCCCCAACTTAGTTGCCTGGATACCTATTCCTTGCTCAGCACCCTAAATCTGCCCTCAGCTGAGTTATGTTTCTAATCTCCCACCTGCTACCCCAGGCCCTGTCAGGGAAGCAGCCAGTGGCCACTCCACCCAAGATCTTACATGACTCGGGGCTCCCTCTCTCTAAGCATAGTAAATCTTTTTCTTCTATGTCTGCTGGCCTGCTTTTGGGGTATAGGAGTAGGATGGGGGAGACTGGAAGGCCCACCTCTTCCACCCAGCCATTGGCTGCTAGCATCTCTATTATCGATCAAGAACCAACTGGGGAACTGGACCTTCAGCATTCACTCCTCATCCGAGTATCAGAACCACACCCTACACCTTCTCTATACACGAAGCCCCTCCTTGTGGTATCTTAAAGCCTTCTGAGAGCTCACATGTCAATCTAGGAAGTTTGTGAGGATTGGGTTCAGACAGGACACAAGCACTTCTATGGGGGGGGGGGGTGCAGGAGAAAAGGCATACAGACTCAAGTTCAAACCTTCGGAGAGCATGGCCTATGAGTTGATGCTTGGCAATTAGGATGTCCACTCTAGATTTGTCTTTCAAATAGTCTCAGTTTATTCACACAAACATTCCTTATAATGTCATAATATAAAAGTGAAACAGGGCCAGGTGTGGTGGCACACACCTTTAATCCCAGCACCTGGGAGGCAGTGACAAGCCAGCCTGTTCTACAGAGGGAGTTCCAGGACAGCCAGGGCACAGAGAAACCTTAAACAAAACAAAACAAAAAAACAACAACAAAAGTTAAACAGACTTTTCACCAATGGAGGAACAGATGGTTGGGCAGAAATGCTGCCACAGGGTTCTACTGGGGATCCTCTTCTGGTGAGAAAACTTGGGAAGCTTGCAGGCTCACCCCATGTTTGCCTTGGAGTCCAGCTGTGACAGGGTAGGAGGATGGCACTGGTTGATGGCCTAGAAAGTCCTTGCGACCACTGACAGGTGGACTTGCTTGGAATCAGCCATACAGCTGGAAGCTCAATGGTCACTGAAGCCAGGTCCACGATACAGAGGCCATGTCTCAGGAACAAGACAGTGCAATCCTATGGATCATTTCCAAAGTTCCAGTTTTTGTATTACTGTCAGGTAGCGGCTTCATACTCTCAAGGCTCAGGTCTTTGGCTGGTTCTCTTGGGGTTAGCTCATTAGCATATCAAGGCCAGTCCTAGACTAGGCTTCACCTGAGCTGCCCCTGTGGTCTGCCAGGGACTTATCAGAGCTGCCTGGCATCAAGCTGGGACATCACATTATTGCAAGATGCACAAAATGTTCTTTTAATTACACAGAACAGTTTCAACTATGTTCTTAGCAAAACCCTAAGATTTTCATACATTTGTTTGGTAAATAGATAAATAGCAAATCTAACCTCTTTGTTTCTAGGAGTCACATGGATGGAAAATAAAACCCAAAGCATTGCCTTCTTAGCCCTGCTGCTGTTCTCTCAGAGGATGCTCTCTTGTTACAGAGGACACACCCACAGGACCCTAACCAGCCTACAACATCCTCTTAGCCTCCTTGCAATCGGAAACATTTCCAACAATACAAGAAATCAGAAAAAAACAAAACAAAACAAAACAAAACCAACCCAGCCACACCTGCAAGCAAAGCTGAGATGCTGGGGAAGGGGAGAGCAATGAGAGCACTTTCTCTTTCAGTCACTTCTCAAATACCACTCCTGTCCAGTTCCCTAGAGTCATTTTCAGTTTGGCTTTTGAGTTACTTGTGTCAAAATAGAATTACGTGTTTTGAATATTCTCAGCCTTTGTGGGAAGTGGCGGTGCTGGGTGGCGGTGCTGGGTGGCGGTGCTGGGTGCTGTTGGGTGTAAGTGGCAAAAGAACCTGGTTTCAGCTGGCTTCGAACTCATAACCAAACTAAAGCAAACTAAACTAACTAACCTATCCACTTGAACAGTAAAATGTCCAAGATGTGACACCTTGTCCTCAGGTCCTAGACTGCCACAGCGGGCCTGTGCTCTCTCAGAGTATGGTCCCCATACCACCGCTTGGGGCATTCTCATTGGCTGTTAGTCCACAGCAAAAGCCAGTCTAAGAATGTATGTATGGTGAAGAGTCCCAGAGACAAGCCTTGTTCTGAGTCTTCCTGGGACTTCGGATATTGGGGCTGCCGTGTGCTCCCTCTAGACCTTGATTTTCTTTTCAAAATGTATGAAATCTCAACGCTTTCTCAGATTTCCTCCAGGGCCAACTTGTTTTCGACATTGAAGCCTTCTTATTGAAGCTAGATGGTAGAGCCACCTATTCTGTTGGTGCCTTCTTGGATGCAATTTCACTCAGAGTTTTGGTCTTGCCTGTTTTCCTTTACAAATACCTCTTCTGAACAGCAGATTGTAGAGTGAAACTCCACATTGAATTTTTCTCTTTATGTGTATGGGAGTTTTGTTTGCATGTATGTCTGCCCGTCACATTCATGCCTGGTACTCCCAAAAGCCAGAAGAGGGCACTGGATCCTCTGGGAAACTCCGTATTGAGATGTACTTTAATTCCATTCTTATATCTAGGTATAAATGACCTTTCATTCTAACACAAGCTGATGAATCATGAGCTTGTTTTCACTATTGCTTCCCCTGGTCCCTGTTGTTTTGAAATTTAAAAAAAAAAAAAAAAAAAAAAAAAAAAGATTTATTTATTTATTTATTTATTTTATGCATATGAGTACACATTGTAGCTGTACAGATAGTTGTGAGCCTTCATCTGGTTATCGAGAATTGACTCTTTTTTTTTTTTTAGGACCTCTGCTCACTCTGGTCAACCCCACTTGCTCCTGTAGACCCTGCTTGCTCAGTCCCTGCTAGCTCTGGACCAAAGATTTATTTATTATTATATATAAGTACACTGTAGCTGTCTTCAGACGCTCCAGAAGAGGGCGTCAGATCTCATTATGGATGGTTGTGAGCCACCATGTGGTTGCTGGGATTTGAACTCAGGACCTTCAGAAGAACAGTAGGTGCTCTTACCCACTGAGCCATCTCACCAGCCCCTGAAATGTATTTTTTTGCATGCAGCAGCCTGCATGTACACACACACACACACACACACACACACACACACACACACACACACACGGAGGTCAGAGGATAGGTCTCTTATGGGATCAGGAAATTGAAGTCAGGTTGTCAGGCCCTGTGCCCTGAACCATCTACAGCCCCATTTTCTTTATTCATTTATAAGTGGGGTGGGGTGGGGTTGTTTGGTTGGTTGGTTTGGTTGTTGCTGTTTCTGATGTTTCTCTTTGCTTTGTTTTGAGACAAGTTCTTACTATGTACCACCTGAGAACTCATAGAGATCTGCGGCCTCTGCCCTCCCTGCACCACCATACCTGGCTGCTGCCAGTGTTAACACTTGGAGTTTTCTCTTTGGCTAGGTGTTTATTTAGAAGTGTGTAGCCTGACTTCAAAATATTTGGGCATTTTTCTAGATAATTATTCTTGATGTCTAGCATAGTTTTTTGTGTTTTTTTTTCTCACAAAATATTCTGAATTATCTCAGTGCTTTGCAGTTTTTTAAAAGCCTCTTTAATAGCTCATCTTCTGGCCTTTCATGGAAAATCTTCCATATTCACTTCCATACAATGTCCATTTGACACCTTCAGTGGGGGATCTTCATTGGCAATGTTCAGATCTTCTATACTCTTTTTCTTTGTTTTTCTTTCAATATCTGGGGGGAAGTGTCCAAGGTGGCTGGGGTCATTTTCTCCACTTTGGTTTTTCCCATGTACTTGAGTTCTGCGAGCAGCTGCCTCGGCCTCTAGTGTTGAAATGCACTTTCTCAGTCAATTGCACTACAGTTGACTGTAACAACATTCCCCTCCACCCCTGCCATTTCTGCTTTGGTCTTTACCTTGATTAGTAAGTCACACCAGCTCTCTTTAGATGATATTTTCATGACATCACTTTCATGACATTTCCTCCATTCTTTAATATACCTATCCGGGTTTCTAACTCAGCTACATCCCTTAAATCCTCTCATCATTAGGCCTTAATTTGTAAAATGTTTTAATTGCAGTTGTTTCTTCTGTGGGCATTTATGGTTCAGCCAGGCCTAGGTACATCAACCTCTCTGTTTTCTTTTTGTTTCTACTGTTTCTTGGACCTTTAATGCACATTTCTTCCTGTTTGGGGCTATGTAATTTTCTCATCACTATTAGCTCATTGGATTCTGCTAAAGGTTCATCTTTACTTATTTCTCAATGCTCATAGCGCATATTTTCTAGCATATCACAGTGAAGCATGGATCTACACTGTCACGGTTCATGTGTGCTTTAAGAGTCACATAAGAGTCTTCAAGTCATATGAGTCAATAAGTCTTCAAGTCATAAGGGTCTGTGTATTCTTTGGTCACCAATCTTTGGGTGTTGGCTTTTACTGAAGCAGGTAACGTTGCTCACAATCCAATGTTGGCACTTTAGCCTAAAAATTAAACATCCACAGCCTTTGTATCTCACATATGTGAAGAGCTGGCAATAGTGATAGCTCACAAAAACTCATTAGTGAACAGCAATTCGGTTATAACATGTGTGAAAGATATGAAGAAATATTTTAACAGCGAGGTAAGACAATGGGCAGATAAACACATCAAAAGTCACTCAAGGTTACTAGCTACTAGGGAAATACAAAAGGATACGGCACAATAAATGTGACTACAACTTACTAGAAATGCTGAAATAAAAAATAGTGTAACTACGTTGCTGGTCAGGACAGTGATAGTAGCCACTCCGGGAAACAGGTTAAGAGTTTCTGATGCTAAGCATGCAATTGCCGCTCAACCCAGAAGTTGTAGTCCAGGGCATTTGTCCTAAAGAAATAAAAACTCCTATTTGTACAAAGACCTATTTATAGTAGCTTTATTCCTAGTAGCCAAACAGAAGAAGCAACTCAGCTATCCTTCAAGGAACGTTAAGCAAACTGTGGTACATCTGGATCATCTAAGATGAGGTAGTAATAAATGGGATGAAGTATTGATCTGAGTAGCAATCTTAGATGAGTCACCAGTGAATCATGCTGAGTCAACAAAACACTGTGCCAGTTAGGTTCTTTGAGTTTCAGGACAGTGTGGGCAGAGGAGAGGGATTAGTGTGGTTAGAATAGGTGGGTTGGAGCAGACCTTGGGTGCGAACTCCACAGCCAGTCCCACAACACCCAGAAGAAGCTCTACTCCCAGGCACTCTAACACGCCCAGGATCCCAGGATCCCAGGAGCTTCATCACAACAGGATCTCAGGGTCCCAGAGGCATCTTGAGCTCTGATACACCCAGGATCTCAGGATTACAGGATCCCAGAATCCCAAAGACAGCTGAACTCTGAGGAGTTCTGACACAACCAGGATCACAGGAAGGACAGGCTCCAGTCAGATATAGCGAGGGCAGGTAACACTAGAAATAATCAGATGGTGGGAGGCAATTATAAGAACATAAGCAACAGAAACCAAGGTTACCTGGCATCATCAGAAACCAATTCTCCCACCATAGCAAGCCCTGGATACACCATCACAATGGAAAAGCAAGATTTGTATATAAAATCACTTCTCATGCTGATGATAGAGGACTTTAAGAAAGACATAAATAACTCCCTTAAAGAAATACAGGAAAACACAGGTAAACAGCTAGAAGCCCTTAAAGAGGAAACACAAAAATCCCTTAGAGAATTACAGGAAAGCAATCAAACAGGTGAAGGAAATGAACAAACCATCCAAGATCTAAAAATGGAAATAGAAACAATAAAGAAATCACAAAGGGAGACAACCCTGGAGTTAGAAAACCTAGGAAAGAAATCAGGAGTCATAGATATGCAAACATCACCAACAGAATACAAGAGATAGAAGAGAGAATCTCAGGGGCAGAAGATACCATAGAAAACTTTGATTCAACAGTCAAAGAAAATGAAAAAATGTCCTAAATCAAAACATCCACAAAATCCAGGACACAATAAGAAGACAAAACCTAAGGATAATAGGTATAGAAGAGAGTGAAGATTCCCAACTTAAAGGACCAGGAAATATCTTCAACAAAATTATAGAAGAAAACTTCCCTAACCTAAAGAAAGAGATGCCCATGAACATACAAGAAGTCTACAGAACACTAAATAGACTGAACTAGACAAGAAATTCCTCCTGTCCCATAGTAATCAAAACACCAAATGCACTAAACAAAGAAAGAACTTTAAAAGCAGTAAGGGAAAAAGATCAAGTAACATATAAAGGCAGGCCTATCAAAATTACAGCAGACTTCTTACCAGAGACTTTAAAAGCAAGAAGATCCTGGGCAGATGTCATACAGACCCTAAGAGAACACAAATGCCAGCCCAGGCTACTTTACCCAGCAAAACTCTCAATTATCATAGACAGAGAAAACAAGATATTCCATGACAAAACAAAATTTACACAAATCCAGCCCTACAAAGGATAATAGATGGAAAATACCAACACAAGGCAGGAAACTACACTCTAGAAAAAAAGCAACAAAGTAACCTTCTTTCAACAAACCCAAAAGAAGATAGCCACATAAACATAATTCCACTTTTAACAACAAAAATAACAGGAAGTAGCCGGGCAGTGGTGGCACATGCCTTTAATCCCAATGCTTGGGAGGCAGAGGCAGGCAGACTTCTGAGTTCAAGGCCAGTCTGGTCTATAGAGTGAGTTCCAGGACAACCAGAGCTATACAGAGAAACCCTGTCTTGAAAAACAAACAAAACAAAACAAAAATAACAGGAAGTAACAATTTTTTCCTTAATTTCTCTTAATATCAATGGACTCAATTCCCCAATAAAAAGACATAGACTAACAGACTAGATTCTCGTAAACAGGACCCAACATTTTGCTGCATACAGGGAATGCACCTTAGTGACAAAGACAGACACTACCTTAAAGTAAACGGTTGGAAAACAATTTTCCAAGAAAATACTCCAAGAAACAAGCTGGAGTAGCCACTCTAATATCGAATAAAATCAACTTTCAACTGAAAGACCCCCATAGGGAGACCCTCACTCAAGTCCCAGGAGAACGTGCACCCAAGGAAACACGAGAGACCATCTTGATGTAAGCACATGAGGTAGTTTTAATGAGGTTTATAATTCTCCTACCTATCCAACACAGGTCCCATGCTTTAGTTATTCCTTTTCACAACCAGAAGTTATCAAAAAAGATAAGGAAGGACACTTCATACTGGTCAAAGGAAAAATCTACCAAGATGAACTCTCAATTCTGAATATCTATACTCCAAATGCAAGGGCAACCGCATTCATAAAAGAAGCTTTACTAAAGCTCAAAGCATACATTGCATCTCATACAATAATAGTGGGAGACCTCAACACCCCACTCTCAGCAATGGACAGATCATGGAAACACAAACTAAACAGAGATACAGTAGAAGAGGTGGGTCAGTGCAAGAGATTCTGTGGATGATGGAATTGCTGAATGAGTTGACTAGGATTATGAATCCATGAACCTACAAAAGTGACAGATCTGTGTGTGATGATAACACACAAAGAACAGTACATGTGAGACTTGGGGAGTCCACAGATGACACTGTACAGTCTGGACAGCCACGTACATTGGAGACAAATGACAAAGGCTGCATGGGGTTTTGGGTATTACTTTATAGAATTGGATTTGTCTACAACTATCTCTGCTGACATTCACACTGGTTAGCAAGTGATGTGCAATTCTAGATGCTGGACACATATCATTTCATTGATCTTCACTACAGCCTCTGCAATAGGGCATCACTATTTCTGTTGCTGGGAAGGAGGCTAACGCATAGTCATAGTCAGATGAAGTAACTCCTTAACTAGTCCAGTTAAAGGTGACCTTGACTGGTGATCATTGGTGATATCTTGATGCTACATAAAGAGCACTGGGTGATTTGTGGAAAATCTTAGATTCTAGTCACCCTTCCAGTGGCTCACATTTTAATTTGAAAGTAACTTAAACACTCGGTTGGTTGCTCCACAGAGGAAGGTGGGGGGTGGGAGTGGGAGGAGGAATGTATTTTTTATGGTTCTGATTCCAAAGGATCAAGCAAATAAAATACTATTTCATCCCCATTTTGGCAATTAGCATCAACGCTGGTGCCATTACTTGTCTCTTCCAACTTCCCAAGGGTCTCTGGAGCATCCTCTCTAGAAGCAGGTTGGGTGCTGACCTCACTGAGTTTCAAGTTACCCACAACACTCTTTGTCTCGCATAAGGTTGCCCAAAGGCAAAGTCGGTGTCAGATAATAGCAACAAAGCAGTCCTTCACTGAATAATTTCCAAATACTAATGACTGAACAGTTTGTGTCACTTAGTCAAGACAAAACTTGGTAAAATGGGTTCTGTCAGTGAGTGTGTGTGTGTGTGTGTGTGTGTGTGTGTGTGTGTGTCATGACATGCCAACCCAGGGCCTCAGTAAGAAACTCTACTGCGGAGCTGGAGATATCCTATCAGAGATTCACTACACTCGTGGCTTAGAAGGCTTAGATGCCTGATCTGTAGGTTAAATCGGGCTAGTAGATTTCCGTTGCTTTGAGAAACACAGAGAAAACCCATTCGGATTCTTTGGCCCTGTAGTTTCACAGGGTTCTGTCTACTTGAGACATGAGACAGCATCGTGGCTGGGCATGTGCTAGAGCAAAGCTACTCACCTTGTGGCAGGCGAAGGGGTCAGGGGAGACATGGCCTTTAATGGCGATCTCCCTGTAGCTTACTTCCTCCAGCTAGGCCCCATATGCTAATAGCCCTCATCTAGGAACTCACCAACAGACTCCTCCTACTTCCTGTAGTTGAGTTTAGAACACTCCTGATCCAAGCACCTCTCTGAGCCCCATTCTAAACATGGCTACATTTGGGAGTCAAGCCTTCACTATACGGATCTTTGGAAACTCTTCCTGTTTAAATGAATAACATAACGCAAAATTAACTTGCTCGCTTTCACTTCTGAAAACGGACTTTGGAGAGACTAGATAGAACAAGGCTTTCCAAGAACCTTGAAACTCCAGCAGTGACCCCATGGTGGCGGTATAACACTATTCAATATACCTGCAGCCTTCCGGGATCACAAACTCACTTACCGGGCAAAGGCATCAACTCCAGAATCCAGTGAACCGCAAAATCAGGTTGCTCTGAAGAGAGACAAAGTGCCTCATGCATCTGGGTGATTAACCTTAGAAACAAAGAAATGCAGCTCACTTTCCAGACAGAGAAAACAGTTTCTTATGAGAAACAAAGCATCCACTTGGAGAGAGCGCCCTTTTCATAAGTATTGGACAGCAGCCAGCAGCAGACACAATAGCCCTGTCTACGAATGTTTCCCATTTCCTCCGCCCCCTGAAAGCAAGCATCTGAGAATAAATAGTTCAGTTCTCCTTTCCTGGATGGCCCCTATGGCTGTAAACAAAGGGACAACTGGACTATAGAAATGTCACATATTTTTCTTGGCTGTGTATGACCTTGTGAACCCCTTGCCTGGGAATTACACTAACAGCCAAATAACATGATTCAGTCGAGGTTCTCAAAGCACTTTATGGAGAGGAATAAATATACCTCTAGAACCCTAAACATACCAAGCCATGAGCATTTACTGAGTGACAGCCCAGTCCAATAGACACTCAGCGCACATTGGGTCTTTGTTGTTGTAGTGGTTTGATTCTTTAGCGATTGGAACCATTTATTGATCAACAGAATTAGCTCCCGTAGATCTTACTTTTACTTCATGACTCTTGGACATGGCTGACTAGATTAGAGGCAAATGCTTAACGCAGGAGAGGCACCTCAGAGCCACAGTTAGCACACAGGCACGGATTACTGCTTCCTGCCATGGGGAGATGTTAGGGAGATAGCCCCAGAACTCCTGAGGCTAAAGCCGGGGTTGTCCAGCTGGCCTCATAGTTTAAAGGGATGACAAATGTCCTACCCAGTAAATCTGAAACAGTGTAAACTTACTTCAAGTGAGTATCTGCTACATGCATCTCCTGACGAAGAAATCATCTTTCTGTACAAAGTTAAATGGGGTATTTAAAAAAAACAAACCATACACCACAGAATCGACCCCACAGAATCTTCCTTGCTAGCAACATGAATAGATTCTCTGGAATTCAAAACCACTTCGTGACCTCATTTTCCCTCTTGTTCTCCCTAAACATGGAAATGATAACATGTGCCTGATGAACTCATTCAAGCAGGAAGTGTTCGTCTGGCCAGGTGCCCAGCATAAGGTGCTCAGTTATCACGAGCCTCGGCCCTGCCTGCGTCATTCCTATAAAGAAAAAGGAACAGCCAGAAAAACATTTTCCCTGAAGTCTGGAGCAAGCAATGGCGACTATTCAAGAGGCATGAGGACCATGAGACTGAAGTCCTTTTCTGCAGAAAAAGGGTGTCCTTCATGTGTTTGAAGCCAATGGGCAAATGAGAAAGTCCTAGGGGACCAGAGGCCAATTGCTAGAGAGTAGGAGTGCAAAGCAAATATATCCCTCCTAAGCAAGCCACAGCCCCTCCTGCTACTGGACTCTCCAGGGTGGAGAAAATGTTCACCCCATCAACTCATTATTGGGAAGACATAGAAGCCTGGTCTGTGTCCATTTGCCATGAAGTCAATGGGGGCAAACAGAAAACTTCTGCTAATGGGAAACTCAAGGTGGATCCCAGGAGGCAAAGCACCCGCCCCCTTTTACCTGTGGGTATCTTGTGCTTCTCACTCATGGCCTTCTTGGGCTTCTGTGGAGTCTACAGCGAGAATCCCCAACTCATGTTCACATGACATGGCTATCTCCCGGTCTCAGCATTCAGAGGAGTTGGATGCCGCCATGTTGCCAGTGTGTTTAGAGATGACATAGCATCAGAGTGTTCCGCAATAGATACAAGTTGCCAAAAAAAAAAAAAAAAAAAAAAGATTGCGTTATATTTAATTAATGTGATTAGTGTAATATACTATATTATGCCATACTGCGAACAGCACAGAGTGGGAGACTGCCCTAGCCAGTTCCTGCTGCTGGGGCTTGGCAGTGCAGAAGGGCAGGCTCTGTCGGATGCACATCATTTTGGCAGTAGCCGTAGCAGCCCTGGGCCTTTTGATCTTGTAGGGTCCTGGGAAGCCAACTTTGCAGGCTAGTTGGAGGAGGAGCTGAAATGGGCAGAAGGCTGTATCTGCTCTTTTCAGCTCTCCAGGTTTCATTAGATGGATTGTTTAGGAAGGGATGGAGAATGCTATGTCCTTGAAACTGTCAGATACAGCTGTTAACAGGCTTTCCCATGGTCTAGCTGCCAAGGAGTTGTGTCCAAGATCAATGGAGAGCACAGAAGAGCTGTTTCTTCAAAGCCCTTCAGACCAGGGGAGCACTGAAGTCCTTCAAAAATTAAAAGTAAGATTACTGTATGATCCAGCAAATCTAATTCTGCACATACACATACCCTCTAAGAACTGAAAGCATGGTCTCAAGATGTATGTATACAGAGCAACATCATTCACGCTAGCCAGAGTTGGACACAAATGTTCAACAACAGACCAATGGGGGGAGCGGGGGGAGATGGAATATTACACACAGTGGAATATTGGGTATCTTTGAAAAAGAAGGAAATTCTGATTGGTTTTTAAAACATGAATGACTCTTGAAGACAGTGTGCTGTTAAATATGTAGTCACGAAAGAACAAATACTCTATTGTCCAGCTTTTATAAAGTAAGGAGAACACTCAAATTCATAGAGACAGAAAGTGAATGGTAGTTGCCAGGAACTGTGGGAAGAAAGAATGGCAACTTGTCTAAGGAGTCTAGGATTTCAGTTCTGTGAGATGGAGATTGGTTAAACGTTATAAATGTACTTCACTACAGAGCTGTGTACTGAGGCCCTGTTCTCGGGGATGCAAAATGGCTAAAGTGATAAACTTAGGTTTCATATGTGTTTTACCAGTTAAAGATAGAAATAGATAGTTAAATATCTTAAAGAAAGGAATGCCAATGAACATGTGGAACAATACAAACTCACACCACATACAGCAAAGGCTCATCAAGTGGGGTTGATCTTCACAGCAAATCCTGCTTGTCAGTACAAACGGCTGACGCTGGCTCTGATGAAGTGGAAGGGAAGTTCTCCACCTTAAAGCACGTGGCCAATTGCTTCAAAATATCTGTATCTTTGCCCTTGCCTTCTATTCTGTGGCATGTCTTGAGAAGGTAACTAGAAATGCAATGTCTACTAAATGTGCATTTAAATCTATTCCCACCTTTATTTATAATAAAGAAAATTAGAGCCAGGCATGGTAGCACACTGACTTGTAATTCTAGCAGTCGGAAGGCAGAGGCAGGTAGATCTCTGTGAGTTTGACAAAAGTTTGATTTACAAAGAGAGTTCCAGGACAGTCAGTGCTACACAGAGAAACCTCATCTTGAAAAACCAATAAAAAAAATAGGAAGGAAGGAAGGAAGGGAGGGAGGGAGGGAGAGAGGGAGGCGGGGAAGGGAAAAAGAAAGAGACAGAGAGACAGCAAGAGAAAGAAAGAAAGAAAGAAAGAAAGAAAGAAAGAAAGAAAGAAAGAAAGAAAGAAA
>JADRCD010207081.1:3487-13677 GCA_019843815.1 Montemys delectorum
GAGAGAGAGAGAGAGAGAGAGAGAGAGAGAGAGAGAGAGAGAGAACATAAACACATGTGTACTCACAGTATAAGACCAGTGGCTAACTTTAAATGTTTTATCTATTGCTCACCACACTATTTTCTTTTTATTTTTTTAAAGATTTATTTATTTATTGTTATATGTAAGTACACTATAGCTGTCTTCAGACACACCAGAAGAGGGTGTCTGACCTCATTACAGACGGCTGTGTGCCACCATGTAGTTGCTGGGATTTGAACTCAGGACCTTCAGTAAAGCAGTCAGTGCTCTTACCGCTGAGCCTAAGACTGTGTCTCTCATTGAACCTGGAGCTTACTAATTCAGCCGAGCTGGACTGGTCACTGAGTTCCAGACTATCCTGGCCCCTCCCATGTTAATATTATAGATGCACCATCATACCCAGCTTTTGCCTGACTGCTAGGGATTTGGAGTTAGGTCCTCATGCTTACACACTATGTATGCTCTTTGCAAATTAAGCCATATCCCCAGCTTCTTGTGTCTGTATTTCCACAAATCCTATGGTTGAGTTTTCTGGTGACTCCTGAAGTAAAATTATGTGGCTTTGTTACTCCTACTCAGTATGGCTCTTCTGATTTCCTCCATAAACTCAAGAATTTCTTTGCAAATGTCTATATAACATTCTACTGGCGCTTTGAATGGGATTGTATTGAGTCTATAGACCAAGTGTGAAAGAAATGAACACCTTTACAGTTTACAGGCTTCTAACTTACTAATAGTCACTATTTCTACTTGTTTAGGTCTTTAACTTCCTTTGGAACTTTGTAGTTTTCTTTGTTTGCTTGTTTGACTGCTTGCTTGTTTTTACATAGAGGTTCTGTACCTAGGTCCCTTTCAATGGCCTCCTTTTCTTCTGGCTTCTACAGATCATCTCTCCTTTATCTCTTCACCTACCCCTGCATTCTCCTTGAATAAGATACAATGCAAAATAGGTTTCCTTCCCTCACCATGGTAGGTCTCCAGATTTTCTCTACAAAGCTACCTTTTCTCGGTTCCCCCTTGTAGGAGTTAGGTTCCAGGTCCTCTAGGGGATCCTGTTGATAATGGAAATAGTAATGTCACATGCCCCTCTCCTTCTCAGTGTAGAGATCAACATACAACATTCACTTGACTCCAGAACAGCCTTGGGTCTTCATTGAATGCTCACTTAATCTAACAAATCATCTCCACAATCACTTCAGACATACAAGACCACATCACATCAAAATATAGGGTCCTTAGACTTTCTCTAGTAACAAACGAAAATGTAGAGGTCTTAAGTGAAACTAAAGCAGAGAGTTTAATATCCTATTATTTTTGTTTTGTGTTTATCACTAAATAATGAGTACTATGTCACTAAAAAATGGGTGCCTGGAAAAGAAAACTTAGAGACTGTAAAATATAGTCATAATATGGCCCAGAGATAAAGTAAATGAACTTGAATAATTGGGGAAGCAAACAATGAAAAATACCTCATTCATCACAGTCTTTTCAAAGAGACTAAGAGTATTAATGGACTAAGAAAGCTCCATGGTATCTTTAAGAGGGGAGTGGATATAGAATTGTTCATTTCAGTGGGGGAAAAAAACATCCTCAAGGAGGGCTTGTGGGAAAGTGATAGATAGAAACTTTGTTCAAAGAAAAAACATATAAACTACATCTTCCAAAATGAGCAGTTTTAACAGAGGAAGAAGTGCGGGACTTGGAAGTAGAAATGAGGCCATGCAAATAGCATCTGCCAAGATAAGAGAAAATAGTATGTTGTGTTCTGTGCCCAGGAAAGAACAAGCCATTTTCAGTATCCTCAGTATAGAATTCATGTGAAAAAGTGGGAGAAGATGGCAGTGTATAATTAACCCAGGGTCAACTGATCGAAAATTTGTATATCCATATTAAGAAAGTGAGTTTTACACTGAAGGTGATAAGTTATTTTAAAATGTAAATAGGGAAGTGGAGAGTTGGGCTGGAGTCACAGATCCCAGTAAAATAGAGGACATTTCAATCAGCAAGTAACACGCATTAAAGCAGTGCACAGTGCCACACACCTTCAGTTACAATACTGGAGAGAAAGAGAAAGAACCATCACTTGAGCCCAGGATTTTAAGACTATCTTAGGTGTCATAACGATACCATATCTCGAATAGGAAGAGAAAGAAAGAAAGAAAGAAAGAAAGAAAGAAAGAAAGAAAGAAAGGAAGGAAGGAAGGAAGGAAGGTAGAGCAGGGAGGGTGGGAGGAGAAAAGTGAAGGAACGCATACATTGAGCAGTTAGTCTGTACAAAGGAAGTTGGAAAATTAGTAATGCATCCTAGTAAACAGTGTTCCTAACTTGCAAAAAACAATTCAGACTAGAATCTCTTGCTGTCGAGGAGTGAGTGATGATCAGGATCTAGTGAAGGGTGTTAGAAAAGGAACATGGCCCAGGAGTGACTGGGAGCAGAATGAATGACAGGATGCAGAATGAAAAAATATCAAGGCTGAAGCTTCTAGCATGGGCTGGACAGATATCAAGATATAAGCTGCAGGAAGAAGGATGGAAAGAAGAGTTAAGAGAAAGAGGAGCAGGTGGTGAATCCATGGTAACCAGATGATCTGAAGTTAACTGGTGTGATGAGTCAGATAAAGAAGGACTGATGACACATTAAACTCTACGGAGAAAGAACAAACATTATTCAGTTTTATAGTACATCCAAGGCGCAACACAAATAAAATCTAAAAGCCATGAGCAATTGTGACAATTTTCAGACATGCACAAATGTCCCCAGGAGCTATAGCTATAGATAGCCTGCCAAAGGTCTCCTGCTATGCAAGGATTTCTCCCTTGCTCTCAACAGCCCATCCCCTAAATAACTGGATATAACATTAGTAGGCAAGTGAGTGTCCATACAGTTCTGAAACCAGGAACAATTCCTGTTAGATAATGTGTCTGCTTCTCCCTAGTAAGATAACACCCAGAATCTGTCCTCCAGTGGGTAAGTTAAAGTGAGGCACTTCCTGGTCAAAGGTGAGCAGTATGAAACCAAATTGAATCAGTATCGGGCTCAAGCACAATGAAACTTTCCTTAAACTTTTCTATTGGGGAAACCCTCTACTTACCATCTCATGCCTTTGCATTGTGTGGGGTATGCATGCTTAAAATTATGGAACCTATGGCTCACATATACAGAAATCATCCATACTTAAATAACAGTCCATCTGTCTATCAGGATAAAGATCTACCACATTCCTGTTCCTAGAAATTGGCTACTCCCTCCACCTAAAATCACTTAAAGAAACTTAAAACAGCACTTGAGTCTCATTCTTGTTTCCATGGAGTACATGCTATGCCTTTACTGTTCGTTTTAATAAATCTACACTCTCATTACTAATACTCCACAATAAACCTGGACATTGCCTCATAGGTCACTCTGACACTTGTTCTGGTAACAGGATTTTCACTTCCTTCTGCAGACCTAAAAAGAAAACAAACAGATCTAAAAAGAAACACAGGCTGGGACTAGGGCAGTCCTTTTTGCTTCTAACCAAACACTAGACATTTGTTTCTCTTTTGCCTAGAGAGCTGCAAGGATTCATTAAAACTTGAAGCCCCTTCTTTTATGGTTTTGCAAGAAAACAAAACCCAAGCAAGTTTCAATGCCACATCCAAAGAGCAGATTCCAGAGATCAGGTGGAACTTGTTTGTAGTCACCTCTTGCCTGGTGCTTAGGCTCGTCGGGATAAACTCGTTTTAGGAAACATTTCTTGCCTCTCCTAGGATGAATAAAGGAGGGATTTCCTCCACCAAATCTGTAGCTTCAGGACAGTTACAGCTGAGTGGGATTCCCACCGAAGCTTAAGGCATTTGGATCTGTACAAAGAACAATCATTAGGAGGCATAGCCACAAAATTGAAGCCACTTAATCAGCAGCAATCCAGTGTGTGCAATTAATTACAGTGATTGCAAGGCTGAGAATCACTGTGATGCATACTAATAACTGGCCTTGGTAATTGATGCCTCTGTATGGTTCCAATATAGCACAGAGTTCCAGGCACACCGATTCCTGCAGGGGGGCTCCTGGTATTAATGCTCTCAGCCTGGCTGAAGAAGAGCGCAATATTTGTTCCCACTGGAGAGCTGAAAGGGTTGGCACTCTAGAATACAGTTCTTCCTTTTGCATGTCTGGTTGTCTCCTTTGTAGATTGGCTTAGCAAGCGTTTTCCTGTGCTTTGTTGGATTTTCCAACAGTCTTGATTGAAATCCATCAAAATCCAGCAATGTGAACTCTTAAGCAAAGATACTAAGCCCCTGCAGACATCTCTACTCGAAGCAAAGGGCAAGATGAACCCAAGGCTTCTAGATAAGGACAGAAGAGTTCCAGTCCTGAACAAGAGGCTTTATTTGGCTGCTCTTGAGAATCCCAACTTTGAATTTTGATAAATGGAAAATGACAGTCTTACTCAAGTTTTATCTGTGTTAGATCTTCCCTAAGTATCCAGTTCCTCTTTTGCATTATTGTCTCCAGGCTTATCACACCAAACCTGTAGTTCTTCAAGATGAGAATGGATACCTAAATGTCTTTACACAAAGTGTGTGTATAGAGCCATGTTGGTTGATTTGAGGTATTACATTCCCCAGAGTTTCTGAGGCAGATGTTAGAGGTCCAAATATTAACAAATTACATTGCAATGTTACAAGGGCACCTCCAGGAAAGAAAACAGAGACCAGGAAATATGTGGATAACACAGCCTTTTTGGCCATGATGATAGAGCCCAACAGATGAATAGTTTCCAAAGCCTCTCCCTGAAGAGGCCATTGTACCAGAATTGTACTGAATCTACCTTTTCCAGAGAGCAGTGAAGGTGATGCTCAGAAGACTTTAGTACATATATCCATGCCTCCTCTATATAAATCTATTCCTTGATCCTCTTTTTAGAGTTTAAGTGACATTTTGGTTTTGCTCCTCAGATATTTGAATTGATACCAACCCCGTTATATGTGTCAAAAAGCAAATGGCAAATGAACTCAAAGTAAAACTCTCAGTCAGCAGACTAAATGGATATTTGAACTAACCCACAGGGCAGGGCAGAGTCACAGACAAGACATTTCTGCTAAGCATATTGTCTTATTCAGGGTTTCTATTCCTGCACAAACATCATAACCAAGAAGCAAGTTGGGGAGGAAAGGGTTTATTTGGCTCACTTCCACATTGCTGTTGATTACCAGAGGAAGTCAAGACTGGAACTCAAGCAGGTCAGGAAGCAGGAGCTGATGCAGAGGCCATGGAGAGATGTTCCTTACTGGCTTACTTCCTCTGGCTTGCTCAACCTGCTCTCTTATAAACCCAAGACTTCCAGCCCAGGGATAGCACCACCCACAAGGGGCCCTACCCCCTTGATCACTAATTGAGAAAATGTCCCACAGCTGGATCTCATGGAGGCACTTCCCCAACTGAAGCTCCCTTCTCTGTGATAACTGCAGCCTGTGTCAAATTAACACACAAAACCAGCCAGTACAATTGACCCCTTGTCAACTTGACAAACACATCACTATTAAGCCTCAACCCTTATTTTCTTATTCATCCCCAAGATCTAAAGTCCCACAGTCTTTACATATTAAAAGTTCAATCCATTTAAAATGTCCAATATCATTTAAAATTCAAAGTCTCTTAACTGTGGGCTCCACTAAAATACTTTCTTCCTTCATGAGGGAAAAATATCAAGGCACAGTCACAATCAAAAGCAAAAATCAAACTCCAACCATCCAATGACTGGGATCCACTCACAATCTTCTGGAGTCCTCCAAGGGCTTGGGTCACTTCTCCAGCTCTGCCCTTTGTAGCACACACCTTATCTTCTAGGCTCCAGATACCTGTACTCCACTGCTGCTGCTGTTCTTGGTGGTCATTCATGTTACTGGCGTCTCTAAAACACTGTCTTCCACTGTAAGTAGCCTTCACCAATAGCCTCTCATAGGCTCTCTCCATGATGCCAAGCCTCAACTCCTTTGCATGACCCCTTCAATACTGGTCCATCAATTACAACTGAGGCTGCACCTTCACCAATGGCCTCCCATGGCCTCTCACTGTGCTGAGCCTCAGCTGCTTTTCATGACCCCTTCATGACTTCAAAACCAATACCAGCTAGGTGACTCTTATACATTACCAAGTCCTGCTGCAGCACAAGGTACAACCTTGGCTATCTCTGGAACACAACCTCTTTGTGCTCTCAGAAAACACTCCCCAGAAGATGTTACCTCAATGATGCTGGTCTTTTCTTAATCACCACTAATTTCTTAGCTCCAACTAACCAGCATCAATAGTCCCAGTAATGCAAAGTTTTCGCTTTAGTAGTTCTGGTATCTTATTAATCACAGTTGATACGTCAACCCCAGCTAACCAAAACCACAGAATCTTCACAATCAAAACAATATGGCCCTGATAAGAGTCTTTAATCTTCCCTCTGAAATTTCACAAGCCAGGCCTCCATCTCTGCACTGTTCTCAACATGATCTTCCAAGCTCCCACAGAACATCCCACAGAGTTCTTAATAACCAGTGGCTCTTCTAGCTCAAAGTTCCAAAGTCCTTCCACAGTCCTCCCTAAAACATGGTCAGGTTGTCACAGGAATACCCCACTATGCTGGTACAAATTTGTCTTAGTCGGGAGTTCTATTCCGGCACAAACATCATGACCAAGAAGCAAGTTGGGGAGGAAAGGGTTTATTTATCTTACTTCCATATTGCTGTTGATTACCAGAGGAAGTCAAGACTGGAACTCAAGCAGGTCAGGAAGCAGGAGCTGATGCAGAGGCCATGGAGAGATGTTCCTTACTGGCTTGCTTCCCCTGGCTTGCTCAGCCTGCTTTCTTATAGAACCCAAGACTTCCAGCCCAGGGATAGCACCACTCACAAGGGGCCCTATCCTTTGATCACTAATTGTGAAAACGCTCCACAGCTGGGTCTCATGGAGCCATTTCCCCAACTGAAGCTCCCTTCTCTGTGATAACTGCAACCTGTGTCAAGTTGACACACAAAACCAGCCAGTACACGTATGAAATGCCACATCAAGTGTGCTGGTCTTAGGCTTTTTAGTTTTTTATCTGACAATTGGGCACTCGGGCTGAAAGTGAGTGCTGTTTGTAGAGTCTGAGACTGATGGTATTAAAATCAATACAGTGGAGTTGTGAAGCTATACAGAAATTTCACATCTTTCATTTATTCTATCTCCTGAACTCTGGCACATTTTGGCATAAATATAGATGCTCTTATATTTGGCATAAATATAGGAGACAAACATCTCCTCATTATCATAGAGCCATGATCTAGTAGGCAGCACACCATGATCTGAAAAGGTTCCCCCCCCCACCCAAACACAAGTCATTCTACATTGGAGGCATCATGTTAGTAAGATACAGTAGAGATCATAGGCAGGAACTAGCCAGTTCAATAACATTAGTGCTTAGGATTTCAATTTCCAGGTAGGAGAAGCCATATCCAGAGTTCCATATCTTCTGGCCAGGGCTCTTCATACTAAGCAAGCTGCAGGAGTAAACAATGGCCCTGCTGTCATAATTCAAGTACTGCACAGAACAAGTATCGCAACAAAGAAGACTCCCTACTCTACTACTCCACTACTCTACTACTGGCCTTGTTTGACAAGTCTGTGATTTTTTTCCTCACTTCATTTCTTTATCTACATAAGGAACATAATTTTCATCACGTGACTCATATAACTATTTAAATCACATTTAAGTACTGATTACCCTATGCCAGGCACACTATGCCCTAATAAAGTGGTATTGGTAGTACTGGTGCGGTGCAAGGGGGAAAGGTACAGAGAAGTTGTACAGCGTGATCAGGATTGAGCATATGACTAGTATGAAGGAGACTTCCTAGAAAGAATAGCACTTTCCACTGACTTTTTTTCAAGTTTGATCAATTTGATTACAGCTTCAATTGATTGTAGAGAGCTTGAATGTTGCAAGACCAGTGCCAAATTATTTTGTTCTATCTTTAGGCCTCTTAATAATCATTTATTGCTATCTTCTGTAAGTGGTCTCATATCTTTGTGACAATTTTGTGAATCCTTTAGAGTGTACAGACACAAAGTTCCCAACTACCAACGAAGAAGCTAAGTATACCATCAGATAGCATCTGAGGCCTGTAACGGGCATCTCCTCTATTGCTTCAACTTGCCTACATAATGTTTGCACCAGTGTGTTTTTAAAGTGTCTGCCCTAACTCTGCCTTCTGTTTTTCTGATAAGCGCCATGACCAAAAGCATCCTAGTGAAGGAAGCGTTTATCTGCCTTCCAGATCTACAGCTCACTATTCATCACTGAAAGAAGACAAGGCAAAAACTCCAAGCAGGAACCTAGAGGAATGCTATTCCTGGCTTTTCCCCTGTCCATGTTTAGCTAACCTCTTTGCATAGTCGAGGACCAAGGAATGGTACAGCACACAGTGGGGTGGATCCACTTATTCATTAATTATAAAAATCTGTCACAGACATGCCTATAGATAGAGGTAATTCAATTGTGACTTTCTCTGTAAACGTGTGTCACATTGACAAAAAAATAAACCAACACAGAACCTTAATTTATGACTTTTTTTTGTTCTGTTACTATAAAACTTGATCAAGTAGTACTATATTAGAACATTTAAGTGGGGTGACCTGAATCTGTGTTCTCAGGCCATGAGTATTAATATTTGTTTCCAGAATAAACTGTCTAATTCTTTGAGGTAAGAGTTGTGAGTTTTGCATTGACACTAGGAAAGGCGAGTCACAGAATTACTCCAAGAATACTTAGCGTGTGTTGAACAATTCTTTAGCAGAAAGTGATAGATAGCACATGTTAAACGTGTGTTAACATGCTTTAATGCCTTTGCTTTAAGCAAACCAGAAACTTCTTAACATTTTTTGTTTAGAAGTACAAGATGATTTTTAAAGGGTATTGCTTTATACCACCAAGTTCAGACTTTCACAACTAGCCCTAAACAGGTTGTTATTGTGTAACAAGTTATCCCCCAAATGAAGGCAGCTATATTATCACTCATGAGGCAGAAGAAGGTCAAGATCTGTAAGTTCCAGACTAGACAAGACTATACAGTGAGTGCTACCCTGTCTCAAATTACATCATCCTCTAAAAAAAAAAAATCACTATATTGTGCTTCATCAGTGGACTGTGGGTGAATATTCAACTGGTGATAACAGCTGAAACCACATAGTGGACATCACTTGCCAGGGAGGTTAGTTTAGAGGATTTTAGGACAACCTCAAGGTTAGTCTTCCTTCCAGAATGGCAGCTTCTTGGCGGTTTAGCTCAGCACATTGTATCTGAGACCATTCATGAGGGACTAACTAGAAAATTGAATTCTACATCGACTTTATAACCCCTCATCAGTAACTAGAGTGACTTCTGACATATTCTATTGCTCAGAGCAATCCTAAGACTTTGCATTTTCTGAAGGATGTGAAACAAATCTTACCTCTGTATGGTAGAGCAGGAAGTCTCGCTCTAAAAGAGCAGACAGGACAGGGAGAGCACTGAGGCTATTTTTGAAAAATGGAACATGCTATAAATATTTCACCTCATTATATGCAGTGTATGATGATATTTTTCTACTTTGTTCTATCTCCTTTTAAAAATGTTGGCCACAAGTCTCTACATTAAATTAGTGACTCACTCATGGAATATTTTTTTCTAGCACAAAAGGTGAATGATAAGTGGCATAGGTCCGTCTTGTATAAGGGTTATTCCTGGCATATTAGCACACCCATGACCACCATGCTGTACAGTTATATCTGAATGTTTGTTCCCTTTAAGCAGAACCTAACCATAGTCCTCTCCTAACCTCTAACCAGTCTTGAGAAATAAATACTTGGATTTGATTTGCTCATGTACAGCAAGTCCAGTGTGGTTAACCAGGTCACATCTATGATACAGCAATATTTTCCTCAGCTCAGGCTGTCTGCAAAGCAGATATCCTTAGCCACTGTTGACTGGTATGCCTGTCTGAGGGTGTGGATGCTGACTTCCAACCTGCCCCCCAAAATGTACCATTTGCCACTTACCTTGAGTCACAAGAGGGCATGGTAACATTCTTGTGAATTTAAGTGAGCAGCACTACAAACCTTTTCCTGTTCCCCTCTCTCTCTCTCTCTCTCTCTCTCTCTCTCTCTCTCTCTCTCTCTC
>JADRCD010207082.1:0-19743 GCA_019843815.1 Montemys delectorum
AAAAATGCTACTTTTTATCAAATGTTCCCACTTAATTGTTTTTGTTTTTAAAAAGACCATTCTCCAACTACCTACACACTTGAAAAAGGCCTTTTTGTCCCACCCCAAAGACCTAGGGAAATTCAGCAGGTGATTTTTTTTTTTTTTTTTTTTTTTTTTTTTTTTTTTTTTTTTTTATGCTTAGCATTTGGATTTTCTCTCAGGTGCACAAGGGCAGTATCAGCAGCTGAAACACCTCTTATCCAGCAGAATTCTAGATCCTGGTCTCTCTACAGGACAGCTGGAAGACATCTTCTGACTCCACTCTGTGCCCCAGAACCCCTGCTATAGGGACATTGGTAACTAGGTCAGAGAGGCTGTGGGTAGTGACAGTCCACCTGTCAAGTGAGTCTTGGATTCAAATAATCCTTAAAGGCCTTGTCTCTTGGTAATAGAACCAGGTACCAAAGAAGTGACCATCACATTATCTTCCTGTAAACCGGCAATGCCTGCAAAAGGCAGTTCATATTCTAAAAAGGAACAAAAGCCAATAATACTGAGTTCTTCTGGAAAAATGATGATTCTCCATGTATGTCTTTTTAAAAGCAAATACAAAGCACTCACTCTGTGCCGTGTATGGTTTTAAAAGCTTTGCACAATGAGTGGGAAGGGCTTTATGAGCCCACATACCTAACTGGGGAGCTATGGACAGTTGATGGCTTCTGGGGTGGGGGGAGTCAGTTGTCTTTAAAGGTGTGGTTTCCTATACTCAGAAGGATGTGGACAGCACAAATTGGAATTGAAGGGCTATCAAATAAAGTTTTGAAAAGACAAATCTGGGCAAAGGAAGGACAGATCTGGGAAGCAGTGCTGGAAGATGTTGGCGTGAAGATGATGAAAATACAGTGAATGAAATTCTCAAAGTATTAATAACCTATCTTTAAATCTTTGTATTTATTAAACTTCAGAATACCCTTCTTCTCTAAGTATGCTATTCTTACTTTACGCAGAAAAACAGGGGCAAAGAGGAATTCACTGTAAGGTTACCTGGCTAGGAATTTTCAGAGCTGAAACTGATTTCCAGACCTCTGACTAGGGCTCCTTTCAAGTTGCCGTCCTGGGGCGGCCCAGAGAGCGCCTCTCTGCAAGACCCCTTCAGCCTCCAGTGCTCCATGATAGTTTCTGTATTTGTTGGCTTGTTTGAATCTAGTCACAGACCCTTTTCAGGATTTTCCTTTTCAGGAAGATAGCTGTGCTGTCTTCCAAGGACAGTAAACATACCTTGAGTGCTTTCTAGACGTCAGGCTTCAATAATAAGTACTTACTGGGTGTTGGGTACTCTCCTATACTTCAAGCTACTTGACATTTTAACTTATTTAAAACAATAGCCAGTACCCCATGGAGTAAATTTTATGGCCACCCCAAATTTACAGATAAGCAAGCTGTGACCACAAACAGCCTGTAAAAGATACAGTTGGTGCTGGTGCCCAGGCTGAAGGGCTCCACACCAGTAAAAAATGGAGGCCTCCTTTGCTCTGAAAACCTGGGAACTGATATGCCATCTTCTTTTATCTTCACAACTTATTGAAACAAATGTCTTTGATAGAATTTCCATTCTAAGCTAAAGCGTCTAACAACCTAAAGGGACCCACCCCTGGCCTCAGATTCTACCCTGGTGACTTGAACAGCCAAATCAACTCTTGCTGGTTTGAGGCTTAAGGTTTGTGTCTGGAACCTGAATAACTAGCTACGTGGCTTCTGGTCAGTAGCGTGGCTACATGCACAGTTCGGTGTGTATGTCCTCTTAGCCAGTTACAAAGATCTTTCTACTGGCACTTTCCATTCTGGAAAGTGGCTGGGCACCCCCTCTATGTTCACTAAAGGAACTGAAACTCAGAAACGCTGAGGCATCATTAATTTCTGCTGGCCAGCCAAAAGGAGCCAACTTCGTATCAATAGTTAAATGTCTTCTACTTCCCTTCATGAAAAGCTCAAAATATTTGTACCTAAAAATACATCCAAGGTCATTCTAAACAGCAAGACTCCATTTTGGAGGTGGGCCAAGTTAGGTGCTTGCATTTTCACTAGCTGACACCCCTGGACCTCAACCTTTTCCTTACCCTTCCTCTTCCAGAATTTCACGAAGTCAGTTAGAAATAACTACTAAGGTTGTGGAGTGAGAATGTGTAGAGCCCGAAGGCGAGTTCCTGGCGAGGTCTTGGGACCAGCAGGGGAGACAGAACAGAGCCTGTCTGGCAGACAGACTCACCAGTGATGACCAACCAGAGAGCAGGAGCAGAGAATTCACTCTCCCGTTTATGTACCTGGTGCTTGGTGTCTTTGACCTACTGAGGGGAAAACACTTCAGCGCTAGGAAAGGAGCATCAGACTTGGCGCTTTGTGGGTCGGGATTTGGGGGTGGGGGGCACGGGGCACATCAGGGAGCAGTAGCCTGGCTGGGACTCACTCACCAGACTCAAGGCCCGGATGCTCTGGTCACTCCTTTCCCCAATTCATCTAGCTCAGAGCTCTGCATCATAAAAGACTGTTCAATCCCCCTCCCCCAACCCCCACCTGCTCTGGTAAAGCTCGGGGCACTTCTCTGGTCTCTGGCCTCTCTAGGGCGTGTTCCTTGACACCTGTAGCTTTCTTGCACCCTTGCCAGCGCTTCTCCTAAAGGCTTGGGAGAGTCAGCGAACCCTGAGGTCCCCTGTTACTTGGACTGAAGGCCTGTCAATTTCTTAACCTCTTTTATAAGTGAGAGTTTTAGACCCATTTTACAGAGGAAGGACCTGAAGATCTGTGATGTATGTCTAAAGCAGTGTTCTTAAGTTGTAAGCTGACACCCACCTAGCCATCGGACAGGCCTTAAGAGATGAACTTCATCAGTTAATATTGGGCCATTCTAACCTGCTGTGGGCAGGTCGAGGGCCTCCTCTAGATCTGAGCCTGAAAGTGAGGAGGTAGGGAAAAGAAGACACTTTGCTTAAACCCGATACCCGACGGCCCCGCCCCGGAGCCCGGGGCCCCTGACATGGGCAAGAGTAGAGGACACCTCAAGTCAGTCTTTGATTTGGCTTTCCACCAAATAGCCTCAGCGTCCTCACACCTAAAATGGCAATAATTTTACCTGGCTCATGTCGGCCCTTGAAAGCTAGAGGTCACCTAGAAAACCTTTAAGGGCTGGCCCCGGGGTTCCACTCGCCCTGGAACAGGGCTGTCTAATGGTTTGAACCTCTTGGCTTTTAGCCCAGATAGGTTGTCAAGGCTTCCACAAAGCTCTGCTTCAAGGATGGTTTGGAGACTTTCAAATGAAGGTGTAAGCTTGTCCTTCATTCCCTAGCTGAAGGACAAGAAGAGGAGCCTCACACCTTGGACCTGCAGAAATCATTCCGGAGCAGTTGGCACTTAGGACTGCCATGAGATCCTGTAGAAAGTGCCATCTCTCAGCAACCACGGATCTTCCTTAGTTAACTAGACCCCTCAAAGTTTGTCAGACTCTGAGGCTTCTGAGCACTGGGCTTTCCTTGGGGGTAAAGGGACCTTGCTCTTGAGAGAGGTGAGGAGGTCTGAGAAACCTGCAAAGTCAAGCCCATCCTCAGCAAGCCCCATCGCTCCACCTCTCTGGGCACAGTTCTGGACTCCAGACCTCTAGGCTTTGGGATAGCCAGGCCCAGAGTTCCCCCTGCCACATATGGTCTGTGGATTTAGGTGTCAAAAACCGGAGAATTAGAAATGGTAATTTTCCATCATTATGGCTGAAACGCGATCTGTCACAACAACTGGAACATGTCTCCTCGCTAGCGAAAATAATGTTCGTGATTAGGAATCATTATGCACGTCAAGCCAAGTCCATTAAGTTGTAGGGAGAAATTAGCCTTGACGGGTGGAATCAAACTACAAATATACAGGCCTCGCCTTCAGGAGGCTAGGCAGCAGCCCTGGGAAGGAGGCAGTCACAGTCGGGTGTTTTCTTAATAGGAAACTGCCCAAAGAATTAATACCTCCTTCCCACCCACCCCACCCACCCCACCCACCCCCAGGAGTCACTCTTCCTCTCACAACTGCCAAGTCTCCACCTTAAAAGTAGGAGTGGAGCTCAGCTGTATTTGGTCAGATCTACTAGTTAGAGACTTTGAAGTCCCAAGGCCCTCTGGCCAGTTCTTTGCTACCACTTCCAAACTATGTGACCTTGCCCAAGTCACTTGACTCTGCTGAACTTGGCTCACCATCTGTAAAAGGATAATCTCCATCCACTTCACAGAATTCTTATGAAGACTAAGCAAAGTCAGGTATGGGCTAGGAACCCATGCAGCCCTCAGTCCTCTCCTCAGCTTGTCCTCTGCACTGGGGACAAGATGGCAGAAGATAAGGTGTAGGCATGTGTTGGGAGGGGGGGCTGTGCAGAGCCTGGGATTAGGGTTCACTGGCTGTCACTGAGAAACTCAAGCCACCCAGGACCTGAGAAAGGTGAGCAGAATCTCTGAAAAGTAGAGATGAAACTGAAAACAACGCGGCTGCCTACCTAACCCCACCTCTATCAGTAAAGCTAGAAACAGAAGCACCCGAACCCTCTGTGCTGTCTCCCTCCATCTGCCCCAGCTGCCAGCCCACTACCATCCAGGATGCTACTTCAAGTGGGACAAGCTTAAATGCATCCTTTTCAGGCTGCAGCCTCTGTGCCCTGGATGTAAAGTGCAATTTGCTATCCCATCTGAGCAGTTAGTTTGAGAAAGAGTCTCCCTTTTTTGGCTGGTGAGAAGAAAAGGGGGAGAAGGGGACCAGAATCCCCAAAAGTCTAAGCTTGTGGTCCTAACAACCTATAGAGAGCTTCTTCTATGCCAGGCGCCAACTCTACAGGATGGTACCTCCTTTTATTTTCAAGGAAAACTATGTGTCTCACTTGTTCCATGAGTGTCAGAGCCAGAAATTAGAGAATTCACCAGAACCACAGGACTGAGAAGAGCCAAGCTTGATCTCACCCCCAAAGCCTTTGTGCTCCCATTTTGAGACACGCGCAGCTTTGGTTAACATGCCTTTCCTCCCTTTTACCAATCAGTGAATCTGCCTTTCAGGCTGTGAAAATTGAGCTAATGTACCAAACCGGGCACCCAGCACAGTGCTGGATGTAGCAAGACACTCACTTAGTCCCCAGCTGTGCCTGCCTGCCTGCTTGTTTGCTTGTTTGTTTGTTTGTTTTAATTTCTGCCACAAAAGCTATCCTTGTCTCAGAACCTGTATTCTGGGGAACAGAAGACAAATGTGGAGAGCCCTGTGGCCAGCCATGAGTCTAGATTTACACTCACCATCACCATCACTTACACCAGCTCTGTGTAAGTGAATTGAGAAAAAGGTAGACTGCAGAAGGGGCAGCTAGCACTTGGAACTCCAGGGAAGTCTCCCATTGCACTAGTGGCTACCGTATTGAGTGATGTAGGAGTGCAGAAGAAAGCCCCATCAAAGACCAACCATTAGTTTGCAGAAATTTGTGTTTGATCTTCCCTGTAGTAATCCACCCTGCTCTCTGTCAATCTACAATACATCTTCTTCTTTTTTCTTTTTTTCTTTTTTTAGCAGCATCCTCCATGTCTCCAGCTAGATGGTAAAGTTCTCTAGCAAGGAACTTTCCATATCACTGGCACAGAGAAGGAGTTCAACAGATATCCACACATACCTAAACAAATATTATGAATTAGGAATGAATGATACAAGGCAGGATAATTCTACAACAAAGCTGTGTCTCATTAAAAACAGCCAAAAGACCTCTGTGCAGCATGGTGACACAAGCTTGTAATCTCATAATCCTGGCACTCAGAAGTAAAAATAGGAAGATTGGGAGACCTAAGCCCATTTGAGCTAGGGACTCTTACATGTGCTCATGAGAGCACAGGGACACACACACACACACACACACACACACACACACACACCTGAGGATTCCAAACCAGAGTGGTGTGTGTGTGTGTGTGTGTGTGTGTGTGCGCGCGTGCGCGCTTCAAGTCTCCTCACAATTTATTTTGAAACCGCAGCTGTGATGATCAAGGATATGAGGAACTTGCTGCTTTCAAGGTTTCTGATGAAGGCTGAATGATCCTCCTGTTTGCACTGTGTCAGTCACTATTGCTCTCTGCCCATTTTTTCCTGCCCATAAAATAACTTTAAATGACACATATCCTTGTTTAACTTTGCACATTTATCAGACAGTCTGCAAGCATTTAGTGCTGCCAACTGCTCCAGAAGCATATGGTTCTGTGACCCTCCCATCTTTGTGGGGGAGTGGGGGGGGGGCGTTCCAGCCAAACAGGACCCACTCTTTCAGCATGACCCTTCCTTCTTGTATCTTCCTTCTTGTGGTGTTTCTACCTTCCTTCTTGTAGCATTAAGAGGATAACCTTGCCTGAGTCTCTGTGACCTCTCACAGAACCAGCACTTCTTAAAGAGAAAGTGTCACAGGGAATTCATTCTAAAGGCTCTGCAGAGGGAATCTTCCATTTCTCATTAGTACTGTCCAGACCCTGCTTGGGAAACCCACAGAACGAGAGAGCACTTACTGGAAAGCAACTATCCCCTCCATTCTTTACATTAAATTCCCACCACCCTGGGGTATTTAGCTATGCTCACACCAACTAGGCCATCTGGGCATAGGTACCCTGAAAAATACTGAACCCTGTACTTCTTTAAGGTTAGTCCTGCCAAGACACTGTACCTAACCAAGGGTGTCTCTACCCATTCCAGCTGGGTCTGGGAAGTGGCTCACTCAATTCTGTAGCATCTGTCCAATTTTGAAATTTACTTCATGCAGAAATGGAGGGTATATTGTCAGAGCGATGGTTTGTCAGCCCTTTGCTTGTGGCAGGAGGAGTTAATGTACATTCGAGAGTGAGGTGGTAAGGCAGGCAGGGAAGAATCCAGTGTACTGGCAAATGAGAGCATTCCGTCTAAGACCAGCCTCGGTCTTGCCAGAGGCTTTTGTCCCAGAATTCATGCTCAGCTACTTAGAAGAACACAAGCCTCCAGATCCCCACAGAGTGCTCACCTGTCTCTACACATTCTCTTTCCAGCTTTGTTCTGTGTTCCACAGAATCAGAGTCTGAGTCTGAAATGCTTTTAGGGTTTTTTGTTTTGTTTTGTTTTGTTTTGGGGGCATTTTTTGTTTGTTTTTGTTTTTATTTTTTTGGTTTTTGTTTGTTTGTTTTTTAACCAAGAAAGCTGGAAGATCCTGATTCTTAGTCATCAGCCTTCCTAGTACATATTGTTTGCCCCCCCCCCAAAAATGCCAGATATAATGGGAGGTGCTGCAGCAGCTGTAAGGTGCCTGTGTATCTAGCTGGGACACTCATCAGAGAGCCAGGCACCAGCTCAATCAGTGAATCTGGTATCACTCAACCAGGATGCTCAGGTACTAAATACCCACATGGTGTGACCTACTCAGAACAGACTTAAAAAGTCAACGCTTGGGACCTCGAAGACTAGCTGAGACCTCACTGCGGAGAACCGAAAGACTCCTGAGAGGAGGGAAAGTCTGCTCAGCCCTATGTCTTCCCTGGTTGTCTTTGTCTCTGGGTCGGTATGTTTCCACTGCCCTGTCTCACAGCCCTGGGAGCCAACTCCGAAGATGGGAAGGAATATGTGGAACAGTGCCAGAGACCTTCGCCTAGTAAAACTGGCTCCTGAGGTCAGTCACCCTGATGGAAGCTACTCACCCCATCTGAGATGTATGGGCACAACCAAAGTGGAGCTGCCTCGGTCGGTCAACTGTCAGAAAGAGGTGCATCGGAGCCAAGATTTAAGAGGGCTCAGTTTTTAAACCCTCATGCAGGTCAAATCTCTAGAATCTTTTGCGAAACCAATAGCGATGCATAGAACAGAACAAAGCCCAGACCGGTGGAACTTTTTCCTAGGGTCCTCCATGACCTCTGAACATAGTTCATAACCTGAGATGATGGATAGTCTCACTCTTCCAACTGCACATAGTAAGAATGGACAGACGCAGGATACGGAGGAGGTCCGGTGTTGGCTCTGTGGACACCTCCCAGCCTCTATAGCTTGGCAATGTCCTCTGAAGAGAAGGCCTTGAAGCCAAGAGGTTTTTGTGGGTGTCAGGGCACAAAAATCCCGGCGACACAGTAGGCGGCCCCTCTCAGGGAGGCCTTCACGGGCACAAGGGAAGCCTTTCAAAAACATTAATAAGCTTATTAAAATGAGCAGTTTTATTGGCTCTCATTTTACAATGAGCCGCCCACCCTCGATTTCTGGTGGTTGGTGGCGGAGAACGCACTTGTGACCGTTGTTAACCCTTAATGCTTTTTCTAGCCAAGAATGGGGACTCTCTTCAGTGTCCGGCAAGCCCTAGAAGCGGGAATCGCCTCGGGTCCTCCCTTTTTAGCGTGGTGGGTGGAGAAAGGACTTCCTCTAGGAAAAGCTGGATTCTACAAAACAGCTTCCAAGTCCTGCGGGGGGAGGGAGGGCCGAGAGGGCCTGGATAAAAGCTTTCCGGTGAAGGCCTGAGGATCCGCTCCTAGGAGAAGACCCCAAATCCTTCAAAAGGAAACAATGCTCCTCCCCCAGATAAAAACGAAAATTACTCAGTAAGGGCTGGAGGTTTTTTGGTTTTGTTTGTTTGTTAATAGATAAGTTGAAAAGAGAAGTTAGTTACTTAGGGGAAGATTCACCGACTTCTTTGGCAAAGCTGCCTTTAAGTTTGTGGATTCCGGGACCACAGGCAGCCTGTGACTTGAGTGTAGGGCTTGGGCGGGAGGGGTTGCGGGGTGAGGGAGAATTCTGGACACAAGTCGACTACTTGGCTCTTTCAGTGCGTACAGTGCGGGGAGCGGGGGGAAGGATCCCATCTGGAGCATCCTCCCACGCCCAGCCCACGCGCGTCCTAGGAAGAGAGCCCTGGTGATACAACGAGATCGCAGGAGACAAAACCTCACCGGGAAGCCCCCAGAAGCAAGCACAGAATTCTTTATGCTAGATCCTTACTAAAGAGGAGAGGCCATCCAGCCCGTACAGCGTCTCTGGCTCTGGCCGATCGCACAGTCTGCGCGCGGAGATTAATGTGGAAATCCTTAGGTATATGAACTGCAGGGTGACCTGTGGCAACTGTCCTGCCAGCAAGGGCACAACAAGGGTGTAGAGAAACTAGAGCACATCTTAGGCCAACTGTTCTCCCTGGCAGTCACCCACTTAAGTTTCCGGGGAAGTAGTTGAGCATAGCAGCTAGCCAGTCTCAAGCAGAGACTGCAGGGAAAGAGCACCCTCCCTGCTACATTGTATCCGCCTTTGAACTAGACGCCTCAGCCGGGAACTGTTCAGTGCTAGTCGAGGTGGCCAAATTAATCCAGTTAACTCTGGGTCCCGCTGATTTCCCAGTTCCTACATGTCTTCAATTATACCAAAATTAGATGTTTGGCGTTTCCAACGCAGGAGGGGGAGCTGCAGGCATACAGTCCATAAGTCTGAGAAAATCTTTGTATCATTCAACTTAAACTTGTACTTTGGACCACCCTTGCTAGCAGGGCCTTCACAATCAGTATCTTATAAATGTATTTATAAGCACTCGAACAACACTGTGTGTTCAACAGGAGGAAAACCAATTTATTAGATGATGTAACTGTTTGTAATAAAACGATTTTTTTTTCTTCCCTGCTTTGGCCTCGCCCACACCCTTTTTACTGGTCGGGGCTTTAAAATTTCTAGTAAGTCGACCAGTAAACTCTCGACAGGCCCCAGGATGCTTGGGCTCCTCTAAGGGTGCAGGCAATCAAGTCGGATTATTTGGAGTCAATAGTGGTGTCAACAATACCCAAGTAACCATACCCAGTTGTCCACTCCTTAATAGTTTTCAAAATCCATCTACACTTTTGTGATTCTCTTCCAACCCCTGGAGTCCAACCTGGAGAGCGCAGCACTCCAAGATAACACTCTCTCCAAGCTCTGGATTTTGAAAGCCTAGCAGTCCACTTGTGTGATGGTGGGAAAGCCACCTTTCCCCCTAGAGCCTCCAACTCATCAGACAGAGGACCTACCCACTAGACCACAGACAGTGCTGGTAACCCCAGCACGAAGGGATCGGAGTGCTTCTTCCCGTGGTAAAGAATATTTTGTAATTGCTGTTGTAATAATTATCAGCGCTATTACAGTTAACTGTTGTTGCAGTTATTATCTTGGTGGGTCTCGGATTAGGAGCCCCCGCCGTGGCTTCCCTGGGATGCTTGCTGATTCCTCCCACCCCTATGCAGCCCCGCCCTCTCCCGTAGGAGAGCTACCTAGGTGAGTGGTTGCCTAGGATAAAAATTGAGCCCATGTATGTCAAGCTGGTGGAGGCACTTGGTGACGAGCACCAAATCAACCTGATAAAGGTGGATGACAACAAGAAACTAGGGGAATGGATAGGCCTCTGTAAAATCGATCGAGAAGGGAAACCAAGGAAGGCGGTTGGTTGCAGTTGTGTAGTGGTTAAGGACTATGGCAAAGAATCTCAGGCCAAGGATGTCATCGAGGAATTCTTCAAATGCAAGAAGTAAATAAATAAAATGTTGGCTCATTAAAAAAAAAAAGAAAGAAAGAAAGAAAAAAAAAAGAAAAGAAAAGAAAACCCCAGACCTCCTGGTAGTAGCTGGGCTCCCAAATAGCTCTACACTACTTAAAGTTCCTGCTGGTAGGAATATCCCTAGTCTGCCTTTGGGGCCCACGAGTTCCTCGGCCGGTTTTGAGGTTGAGGGACATGCCCTCTGACTCTCCTCGAATATTAGATCATTCAGTTGTTCTCAGGAGACAAGGCAAGAGCCTTTGTGCAAACAAACTGAAGTCTGCAGACCCTGCAGGTAGTTGCCAGATTCTGGGACACGTACAGAAACTTGGGCTGAGGACAGCGAATTGCCAGAGCTCTAAGCAATGGCTGGTTAGAATGTTAGAAGCTGTGTCATGGCCCGGTGGGCTGTCGGCAGGCCTAGGCTAAGGTTTGTCTCTCTGAGGTTCCTGGACTTTTTCTACCAGGCAGTATTCACAGCTTGAGGTAAGTATACATAGGACCCCCCCTCCCCTTACTCTAAGACAATGAATCAGGGCAATTCCTGTAAGCAAGACTACAAGCCATGCCCCACTCACTCCTCAGAAGCCTCACCCTTCTGTCTCTGACTCTGGATGCTGGCATTGCTGGCTGCTGTGCAGAGGCATTAAGCATTGTGGCTGAAATAATTTTGAACTGTCTCCTGGGAAGTCATCTTCGCCATTATCTGTCTACCTTTTCAGCGTTGGGGGGCTGTGTATGGAGGAGTGCCCACTGTAGGAAGACATCCATCCATCTTTTGAAAATGGAACCAAACTTCAACTTTCCCAACTCTACCAATATTCAGCCAAGATACTCCCCAGGATACTCCCCAGAAACTTGAGAAGCCCACAAACCTAGGCGTATGGAATGAGACACACCTTGATAAGTAAAGCTTATCTCAACACACACACACACACACACACACACACACACAGAGAGAGAGAGAGAGAGAGAGAGAGAGAGAGAGAGAGAGAGCAAAATTTTTATTTGCTGGCCAGACTGATTACAAAGTACATTCGAAGTTGGTTCCTAACCTAATTTCCCTCTCTTTGGTTTAATCATCTGTAAGAGTGAGTCAGAACCTAGTACTTCTAAGCTCACCTTTATGGTAACTAAGGGCCAAATGTACTATAGGACAAAGTGAGACAGGACCCTGGACTCAGGCTCCATTTGTGACTGCTCTGGGAGAGGGGGCCCAGGGAGCAAAGACAATGGGAAGGATCACATCAAGACTCCTTTGATCAGGGATCAAGGTGTGTGTGTGTGTGTGTGTGTGTGTGTGTGTGTGTGTGTAACAGGTTTTTAGTTTTATTTTTTAAAAGGGAGGAAAAACAAAAAGAGGAAAGAAGGAAAGAGTAGATTATAGAGAAAAAAGCAGATGAGTGACTATAGTAATATGTTGTATTTCTAATGGGGTGTAAGTCCACCATCTTATTTTTCGGTGTGGAATCCTGGTAAGCTGAGCTAGATTCGAAGGCTAGGCTACAGCCCCAGTGTTCTTACCACACAGAACGACAGCTGCCACTGTCCTGATCAAATGGAACTTACTTGGCTGAATTTTCCCGGGACAGCTTCAGATAGCTAAGAGCGACTTTCCCAGCAATGGAAGAGGCAGAGAGAACCCCCTCTGCCAGCTGAAAATGAGGTCAGAGGGAAGAGGGAGCTGCAAGGGTGAGACCTTGGACATCTATTCCTTTTGCTTCTCTAAAGAATCTCTAGCTCTCTCCCTGAATCTGCAAGGATTAAACACAAACTGCATCCTTAGCAAGCAGGGCTAACAACAGCCATTCCCAGTGGGGCAGACATCTACCTCCTCCTCAAGAACATTCTGAATTGTAGCAGTCTTAAGGCGAATGAAGTGGGGAGATGCCAGCAACAAGGGAGAAGTTCCAAAGTTCAAGGAGAATGCATCACGGTAAATCATAAAACAAACTTTAAAAAATTTAAAATAAAATGATCTCAGGGACCAAATGCCTGGTAAGTGGGGTACGGAAAGCAATAAGACAAGAACAGCCTAGGGGCTTCGTCCTATCTTTCTCTGTTTGAGAGAGCCTGGTTCAAACTATTATGCCCTCGTCACCTCCATAGGCCACCTCCGTAGGCCGACAGAGGAGATCTCGGGCTTTCCATGTCCTTGTGCCTTGGCCTTTAGAACCCCCAGGCCTGGAGGCCAGAAGGCTGAGAGAGGTTACCCGGAATGGGAGTAGGGCAAACCACGCTTCAGTTTTGGCTGTTCCCAGGCAGGAGTTGGGAATGTGGCACTGTGGCATTAACTCTTCCTCGCTTGCCAGGGATCCATCTAAAGCGACCTCGAAGACAAGCGTTTAACTCGGGATATTCTGGGAAGTCTTGTATATATATATCCCTGGGGCATGTTCATCTGTACTCCCTCCTATACCAGCGGGTCCATCTCACCCTCCACCGGCCCTGGGCTTCTGTGCAGATCAAATGACGCCAGGTCACCAAGGAGCAGAAGGACTTGAAAACATTTTGGAGAGAATAAGATTCACACCTATAGGAGCAAAATGAGCAGGAGACTCTCTCCTGAAGGAACATTACTGGCACTGGACTCTCCGAATTTCAGGGAGAGTTTTTGGTTTTACAACCCGTTCTGAAAAGACCGGGTCACTTTGGAGAAACACTGACAAAAAATATACTAAATAAATACATAAGTAACTAATCGAAAGCAGAGAGGAGACTGGAAGGCGAAGAAGAATTTGCAGCTTTGGCTGTTAGGTGGAACTTGCCTGTGGGTTCAATCAACCCAATGCTTCCATGATTTGAGGCCCTTGGACTGAAGAAAATAAGGAATCTTAGACATTTGCTTTGAGATCCGGTGAGATTCTTCATTGACCCTGAAGCTGTGATCCTGGTGTGTGGGGGTGGGGGTGGGGGTGGGGGATTAAAGCCTTCCCAGGGGGTGGCCAGCAAGGCTGCTATGGGGTTGAGGATGGCAGCAGAGCGAGCATTCTCTCCTAGACAGAAATACTGTGGAGAATTATCCACCCTTGCCTGCAACCCGCCTCCAACTCCTAGTCCCAGAGCCGCACCAAGAAAATTTCAGAGAAAACAAAGCCCCAGAAGGGCACGTTCAACTAAACTTTATAAATTAAAGAGAAAAAAAAAATACATCGAATAGAGTTTCCAAAATTCACAAATCTTTTAAAGATAACTCTAGTTGAGTGCACAGTGCCCTTAAAGAGGCGAAAAGCTGCAAGGCTGACGGAGACACATAGTCTCAGTAACAAGCAAGGCACAGAGGGTGTAGGGGCTGAAAGAGAGGGACAGGGAAGGTGAAGTAACACGCGGAAACGCAGGCCAGGGATATTCACATTGAATACAAAAATAATCGTTATTTGAATACAAACAACCAAAAAGTGCTACAAGTCTCAACCATCTTTGAAAATAGGAAGGAAGGAAGGAAGGAAGGAAGGAAGGAAGGAAGGAAAGAGAAAGAAAGAAAGAAAGAAAGAAAGAAAGGCAGGTTTCCGAAAGGGGCTTTTACGATGGCGGTGGGCCCTCTTTGTGGGTCTCCCAGGCACTTTCCCTTTGGGTGTGGCCCTGAATTTACAGAAAGAGAAAGTGTAGGGAATCCCTGGCCTGCCCCGAGCTGAAAGGCTCCCACTCTTACATTCAGCATCCAGGAGGGCGCCCCGCGTGGGATGGAGTGGAGGTTCCCCCAAATCAAACCCTTCGAGGTTCAATTCAACTCCTGGCCTGGAGCTGAAAGGATTCTGCACTCCTTTGTCACAAATGTAATTTCCAAACATTAAAGATACGTAGATACAGATCGGTAGCATGGATACCATGAACTAGTGTGACCTAGCGCCAGAAACGCCTGGCCGACCCGAGATTCTGAGGATTCAGGCTACCGGGGGTTCTCCAGGAGTCCTCTCTACTCTGGGCAAACACCATCCCCAGGCAGACAGAATCCAAATCCAACGTTGTTGTGATAATAAATAGCGTCTCGAGGCGTGCGGATCGATGGCCCGTGGGCAGAGCGCCTGGGGTCATAGGGCGCAGCTGTTCAAATGACAATAAGGCGCCCTCTCTGGGCAGACTCAGTTCCACGGCCCTGTCACCCCGGGTAGGAGAGTCCCAACTGAATTTCATTCTCCACCTGCCCCATCCCCAGTTGGGCAGAGCTCGCCTACACAGAGTACAATCTCTACACCTGTCCGCGGCGGTGCAAACTGGGGGCTCAGGAATCCTTCTCTGCCTCACCCCAAGCGCTTCACTGGGTACCAGCAGCGGCCGCGCAAGTGGACAGCGCCCAGCCTGGGAGGCAGTAGTAGGGGTAGTAGTAGGAGGGCTGCAATGGCAGAAGGGAAGGTGGCCTCAACACCTCTCCGGGCAAATACTGTCTTTGGTCGTCACGCACCAGCACCTTTACGGCCACTTTCTTGGCGGCGGGTGCCGAGGCGAGCAGGTCGGCGGCCATCTGCCGGCGTTTGGTCTTGTAGCGACGGTTCTGAAACCAGATCTTCACTTGCGTCTCTGTGAGCTTCAGCGAAGCTGCCAGGTCTGCGCGCTCCGGGCCGGACAGGTAACGTTGATGGTTAAAACGGCGCTCCAGCTCGAAGACCTGGGCGTGCGAGAAGGCGGCCCGGGAGCGCTTCTTTCGGGGCTTAGGGGCTGCGGGCTCTTCCTCCTCCTCCTCCACGCCGGCCGCCTGCTCGCTGCTAGCCCCGCTGCCCGCGGCGCCGCCCAACCCGGGCACGCGTGCACCTCCAAGGCTAACGCTGTCGTCCTCGCCTCTCGGGCTGTGGTCGCCTGCGGATTCCGGTAGGAACAAAAAGCAAGAACCTGTCAGACTCGCAGAGGGGAAGATGGGTCTCGGTCGCAGTGGTTTCTCGCGGAAGACTGGGCAGGGGAACCCGCTTTGAGCCCACGGAAAGGGGAGGAGAGGTTCCAGAGGGTTCTGTTTCAGAACTCTGTCCCCCCCACGCTTCTCAAATCTGTGTCTTTTCTGCTGTTTGCCAGAGGAGTTGGGGAACAGCTCTCCCCGAGTTTTCCGGGCCCCAGATTTCCTGCAGGAGCTTATCCACAAGTTTTGTTCTGTACTTAGCCCTGAATCGTGGCTTACTACACTGAATTTCTGTTTCGAGTCGTACACCCCTGCACACCCACACATACACATCCATTGGCTACACGAAAGAGGAAGGTGGGGGGAGGGCGCAGATGTTGAAGTCAGAGGGATATAGAGTCTTCCAACCTGAGAGCCCAGAACTGCTGTCAGGGGTATGGTAACAGGGGACAACAGCAAGGTCAAGAAGGACACTTGCCTCCCTGTTCTTTGCATGAAAATAAAGGGAAGCCAGGGTAGGCAGTGAAGACCCTGATCTGAAACCCCGTCCCCCAGTCTTTTCTGTGCTCCTTGCAGCACGCTTGCGAAAAAGGTCAGCTCTCTGGCCAGCTTGAAGCCTGTGTGAGGCCTACAGCAGATTGTACCCAATAGAAGCCAGCTGCCGGCCTTTCAGACCCGGCAGAAATAACACCCGTGAGTCGATACAGAGTCTTGACGGTTCCGTGCCTCCCAGACGACCTGGATCACACTTCCCCACCATCTTCCGTCTCCAGGTAACTGCTATTTTTGTTTCTAGCTCTTATGTACTCAGCCAAAGGCTGTTTTGCCAGTTCTGGGGCAAGGGAAGTTAAAAACGCGCCCTTTCCCAAGGCTTCCCCGCTCCTAAACTATGACAGGACCTGCAGTCGTTAGCATGGCTGTGACGGGAAAAAAATCTATGATCTACCTCATAGGTTTCTGGTCCCCCTTTTCCTAAGTTTAGAGATTTTTAAATGGAGACAGCCGAAGCACCGCAGATGGACTCCAAATTCTTGACGCATTGCGCAGCGCACCAGGAAGCTCCCTTGCTTCAGGCTTGGGGCAGCGCGCGCCAAAGTGCAGAACTTGGAGACTTAGCTCCAACTAAGCCCGACAGGGCATCGTGTTCCCCCAGTAGGCCCATCCCGCCTCAGAGTGCTTGACCTCTTAACCCACCCCCTTCAGCCCAGCCCCCTTCCTCGAGAACCCCCCTAGCCCCCCCGCAGCAGCAGACCTGAGACGCTGGCTGACATCTCGCTGTCGCTGCGGACCGGGACGTCCTCCTCCGGGTCCTTGGCGGCGTGCAGCTCGCAGCCCGGCTGGTCCAGGCCCAGAGTCACCCTGGCGCGGCCAGCTCCACTGGCTCCCGGGACATCAGCGCAGCGCCTCCTGCCCTCGTTCTCTTCGCTCAGGGCCGAGTCCGAGTCCCAACCCCCGGGGCTCTCCGCGCTCTGCCCCACAGCTGTTCTGGCTCGGGCCGGAGACGCCAGCAGAGAGTCCTCGGCGCCCCCCAGCGCACCGGCCTCGGTCTCCCCGAAGATCCGCCAGCAGCAGACGGCGGGCGCCGCGGCCACTGCCACCTCTGTGCCCCCTGGTGCCGGGCGCCCCTCGGGCGCAGCCAGCCCGCCGCGCTCCTCTTTCTTGTTGAGGATCGCCTGGATGGAGAAGGACGTCAAGGTGCTGCTGCTGCTGCGCACAGCCATCTGCGCCCGCGGATCGGAGCCGGCCGCTGGGCGGGCAGCTGGGGCGCGGGGACAGCTTCGAGCCTGACTCGGAGCGCTGGGCGACCGCAGCGCGAGTGAGAGGGGCGCGCCAGGCCCCCGCAGCCCACTCCTGCGCAGCACAGCAGCGCCCGCCCCGCTCAGTTCCAGGTTCCGCGCCGACCCTCACCCCACCTCACAGGCCCACTTCGCCAGGACCCCCTCCCCCGGAATCTAGCGCCAGATGCTCTTCTCCTACAGCCCGGCCGATTATCTCTTCGCCCGTGGCCCTCCGGGGGCCGGCCGGGGTCGGTCCCCTGGGGGGAGAAGCCGGCGAGAATTGTCAAGGGTCCTCTCTCCGCGACTGCAGTCGCCTCCGGAGCGCCGCCGGGGCGCACCGCCCAAGTCACTTTCTCTGTGCGCCTCTGTCTTCCCGGCCTGTAGGGCTTCGCTCCCGGCGGGTCCTCCCTCTTCCCCTTTGGGCTGGCTCTTCCGGAGCCTAGTCCTCTGGCGCCCGCAGTGACAGCTGAGGCCCTTAAAATCGGAGAAGAGCGGGGACACCCTTTTTTACCCTCTGCCCGGGTTTTATCTGTTTCTTCTCTTTGCTTCTGCGCTCCACTGTACACCCCCCCCCCCTCCTATCAGAGTGTCATTCCTCACCGCTGAGTGACAGCATCGGGCCACGCCCCTTCACTGGCTGTCCTGGGCTCTCCTGGCAGTGGATTGGCTGGTTCCAACAGGGGGCCGTTGACTTTAAGAGACTCAAGTCCGCAAGTTGAGTAGCGAAAGACGGGGTCTGAATTAACCCCTTCCCTCCTAAGCCTGCATCCGTCAGCAACGAGGGGACACCATCCAAAACCTCATCAGTTCCGGAAAAACCTCGTTTCTGATTTCAGCTCCTATAGCCATCTACTGCAGCGCCTTTCTGCAGCACCAGTATGAACCCCAGCCCAATTTTTCGGCGAAAACTCAACGGAAAGCGTCTCCAGAAGTGACGTGTAGTTTCTGTTCTCTAGGAAGGAGCCCAGAGTCGAAGAACAAAATTCATCTTCTTTTTTTTCCACTCTTAAAGTTTCTCAGCTGTTTCTCTGCTAATGCTCTTTACTGAAGTAATCTGATAATTAAAGTCACTCTAACAAATATTCTTCTCTCCATACGTTTGATTGAATTAGATTTCCGTAGATGACGTAAAAGCTAGGTTGAAAGATATTAGTTAAGCCCCAAGTGAGGAGAGGGATTGGAATGCACTCGAGGAGAGTTTTTGGAGCTGGATGTTCGTCTCCTTGGGCAATCAACTCTGAATTTAATTGGATTTGTCCAATTTGTTTTACATCAGGAAAAATGTTTTTAATTTGTTCTTTAAATATTCTGTTTCTTGTGAGTTGAGAAGAAATAGACAAGTGTTAAAGAGACTAGCTGGGAGCTACACAGTAGTGAGATCCAGAACTGATATTTAATGTCCTTAAAAATAAGAACAAAGTTGTTTTACTCACTAGAAGGAAGTAAACACAAAATACAAACATTGTGGTTATGTCAAAACATATGTTGCCTATTTACGAAACATCTTTTTAATGAAAACTTTGTTCAAGTGTCATATCTCACTTCTCCACAAACTTGACCAGAGGCTTGATCCAATACACAAGTTTGAATCTCTGAACGCATTTAAATGGTTGTGATTTTAATTTCAGAAGCGGAGGAGGCTACTTCATTGGTGTCGTTAAAATAGGGAAGGCCTCCTGGAGCTGCTTCCCGGTGCTGGATCCGCACTGCGGCGGAGAAATCGTTACCTAGTCAAAGTTGTCCGCCTCGGGAGGACGATTTTCTTGCAGACTTCATGGATGCAGTTGACTGTTTTCCTGCCCTATGAAGATGCCGCAGGGTACCTTGGGGTAAGGGATGGGCCTCTACTGAAGGGGCTACAACTCTTCATAGTTCTTCACAGTAGTGTAAGTTTTGAAGGAAAGATTTAAATTCGTTGTTAGTAGCTGGCAAATATAACAGCCAAGGGACAATCTTCTGGCTAGGACAGGGACCCAATGAAATGCTTAAGAAGTTTCAAGTTGAGGCTCCCCTCTCCTCCTTCAACGTTTTCACGTTTTATTAAAATTGATTTCCTCTTCTCTGAACCCCATGCTGGGTGTTGAGAAGGTATATAGCTATTTTTCTTTAGGGACTAGTGGAGGACGAGGGACATAGCTTGACAGAAAAATGAGGTTACTCAGGTGTAGAGCATGTGTGTGCTGGCCTGCGGACACTAGGCTCGGTGGGGACAAGAACCAGTGAGTTCTGGACATGCTGATGAACAAGAATATCCGAGGGTGTAATATCTGAGCGCTAGTGTTAGGTTTGGGGATCCATATACTTATATAAAGTAATGGTCACTATTTATTTGGCAGAAATAACCGGGGTTTTTTTTGTTTTTTTTTTTTTGCTTTTTTTTTTGTTGTTGTTGTTTTTGTTTTTGTTTTTTTTGTTTGGTTTGGTTTTTTGCTTTTTTGTTTTTTGGTTTTTTGGTTTTTGGTTTTTTGTTTTGTTTTGTTTTGTTTTGTTTTTGCTTTTTGTTTTTTAAATCTCAAACCACAAGTTGACACAGAGGTAGGTGGCAGACATTTTCGAAGCAGGGAAAGCCACGGTTTGGTGATTTTAGAAGTTGTCAGCCTTGCTGGGTTTTGCATGAGAATAAC